>WTSP01013073.1:0-52281 GCA_025331215.1 Actenoides lindsayi
CATTCTGCTTTGTCCTCCAAGCGGCTGCTGCGTGTTCCCGGAGCCCTGCTTCCTGGACTCGGCCCGACATCGCCTGCAGACGGGAAGTACCGAATAACATCTTATCTATCATAACTGACGGCTCCTTGACCCTATTTCCTGTTGATGAGCTGTCTGAACATCAATTACATTTCTTCTGCATAGATGGAACTTAAAAGTAAATCAATTCATTAAAACATGTCTTTCACAAAGAAAGCATCTGTCAGCCTAAATCATAACTGTAAGCATTTCTTGGATCCAAAGTGAAATTTCTGGTAAAGAACCGAGATTGTACACTCCAGTATCCTAGTGGCTGGAGCAGCCAGCCCAGTCCAAGGAACTAGTTTCTCATTGTATAGCCACTCCCACCAGACAGTGAGGAAAAAAAAAACATTCTAGATAAATGTTACCTATATAAAATCAATTACTTTATCCACAGATCCAAAAGCAAATCCAGGCTATCCAGGGCTTAATACTTTCTTCCTTTTTTTTCACATTTACCTTTACTAAGGTGATGTTTCAAATGTAAGTTTAAGCAGCTTGATATGTAAGCCTGACCCACATCACTGATAAGATTAACCAACAGTGCAAGCTTTGGTACTTTTCTGAGGGCTTTTTTTTTGTCTGTGAGGTTTTTCTGTCTCATCACCTTTTACTTGGTGATATATACTCAGGTGTTGGCACAAGCAACAGCAGAACAAGATACTCATGGCACCATTACATACTTCTGAATGCTTCAGAAGTAACAAACTTAGGAGCAGTTGGCAGCTGTGATCTGCAATGTAAAGACTTATTTTTGCCCAGATTTATGTGGGTGATGAGCACATGCAGAATAACAAAAGCCCACTATTGTTCCTTCATATGTAACAAACCAGCCTCATATCTTGAAAGCCTACAGTTTTGTCATCACCGCTCTTGTTTTCAAAGGTAGGATTCTGTTTATTTACAAAGCAAAGTGGGGGTTTGGGTTATTGAAAGTAAAAATTAATGTGATCAAAGAAAAAGGTGCTTAGATGTCTTAGGGTTGACCAAAAACCAAAAAACTTGCAAGCAAAACCCAAGCTATCATTTTATCCCTGATCAAGCCCATGTCTAAGACACCTACACATTTTTCATTTAGGCTTAGCTGCAGAGTAACTCCAGGATCCTGTTTCTCCACATTTCTGTACATTTTTACAGCATTTATAGCTTTGCAACAGTAGTTGCAGAATGATGCAGCTCAACTGGTAATGTTTCATAATTCAAGTACAAATGGCTCCATCAGACAGTGGGTGAAAAAGGGGTACTCTTTCCCAGCAATGATCTGTGCAAGAAGTATGAACAAAGTACTGAAGCATCAGTATAAATAAAAATTAGATCCAGGAGTTTCGCTTGTAGCACCTAACGCAGACTGTTTCAATGCAGTAACATCACAGCTTCTAACCAACAAATCCCAGTAGCACCCTTCAGTGCACTGCTACTGTTCTGTGCCTGAGCACCAGTGGAAGGTAGCAGTCCCAGGCCGCAGCTTGTGGGAAGGAGAAATAGCAAGGAAAAATGAATGTTAAAGGGAATCTAGGAAGAAAGAAAATAGGAAAGGGGAACTGTTATTCATTCCATCATTTAAAAAAATGGTGTGACCTATTTTCAGGTAGAATACAGACACAGAGTAGAAATTTAGGTGCTACTTGGTCATTATGAAGACCACTTACTATTGGTACTCAAATATATTTTAGAACTCCCTCAATTTTTCCTCCTCTGTATTATAGCATTTATGTTTCAGTATTTGAGACTTAAAAAATAATGAAAAGGGGAAAAAACCAGACAAAATTATAACTAAGGATGCACTTCAGGGAGCTATGGGAAACTCTAGCACCCCACTTTAGTTTTTGACCACCCAAGGCAGGGGCACACACTGATAAGCAAGTGGAGGGCACTGCAGCTGCATGATGTCTCTAGAGCCACCAGACCTTTCTCTCTGGCACTTCCCAGGCACTTAACCAGCTGTTCTCAAGAGCTAACACTTGGTACGTACACAGGTTACAAGGAACAGAAGAGTAAACAGTGATTTTAAAAAAACCCACAATTTCTCACTCTCCAAAGCAACCAAACCAGATACTCACAAGTAGTTCAATCTTCCCGTTTGCCTTATCAATAGTGAAATCTCCTTCATTCAGAAACAGCCATCTTCAGTTTCTATTTCAAGTAGCAAAGCAAGTGATATGCAAACAGGTGAGTGGTAAATTAATCTGCTGCACCAGCCCTGGCACTGGTGTGGGTCACAACCAGTCAGGGGATCCAGTTTCAAAGCCTGTAGCGAGTCATACACCAGCGGAAGCTGAGCATGTCACAGGGATAAAGCATTGCTGGGAAGGGAAAGAAGAATCATCAGTTATCACTAGCATGGCAAATTATCAGTTGAGCTGTAGAGCACCCGCAGCTCACCTCCATCTCAACCACAATAAAGAAAGCCTCGGAGGACTCCAGGATGTCAGGCAGTCCACAAGTAGCAACAAAAAGAGTTAATTCAAGTGAAGGGAACCAAAATGAAGAGTGCTGTGTATACTGTACATGGGACTTCCTGTTCTCTGTAGAAAGCCTCCAGAGCAGCTGGGCTATTTCTTCAGGCCTCCTAAAGGGCCTGATCCTTTTAGCTCATCCACTAAGCTAATTCCAGCAGCCAGCAAACAATAGGAGGTATGCCTGACACCCTGGTCACAACACACAGAAGTTACATTTGCATTCATCCTTTAAACTGCGAGACTGGGCTGCTAAAGGTGAGGGCTCTCAACCCAGCACCACATTTTGGGCTGGAGGAATGCAGGAGGCGACAAACACCCAGCCCCACTGGGCACAGGCACGGGCTACTGCTGTGCCCTCACTGCTCCTGCAAATCACAGGCACCAGCGCACACAGTCTCCCCTGCAATCCCTCCAGCCCTCCTGCATCAGGGGAATGAAATTAGACCTTCAGAAAGGCAAGTAAAGGCTACATAAATGGAGCAGGGAGGTATATGAAACTTGAGAGAGTGAAACTTGAACACAGCCTCAGCCTGGCAGGCCACAGAGCTATGCTGTCCCATTCTTACAGAGGACAGGCAGTGTGATCTGTAGCACGAGGTGCAGAGCTATCTGCAGTTATCCCAAGAATTCAGCAAGCCAGTAGGACTCCCCTTACAGTATCTGTGTGAAGGCTGCAGCATACCTTACATCTCACAGCAGCCAGAGCCTCATTCCAGAAGATGAGTAATAGAACTAAGAGGTGACCCCAGCTCTTCCCAGCTATCTGTTTCTCTCACTCATAAGCATGCTCACATGCCAAATAAGAAGTGAAGCAACATGTCAAAGGCCATCAGCTCTCCTGTCAGCCTGAGAATTCCTTGCAGGACCTCAGATGTGTAGCCTCTTCAACCAGGGAGCTGGCTATGAGGCTTCCCAAATGCTGGGCACAACTGTCTCAGATAACAGTGGATTGTAAGAGACAGATAGAAGAGCTCCTCGAGCTCTCATCTCAGTTTCCCTTTTCTCAGAAACAAGCTTGCATGATGGGTCCCCCCTCCCACCTTGAGAGTCTTAAGCCTTACACAGGGGCTTTCAGCTTAAACATAGGTCTTTCAAAGGCCCTCACTTGTAGCTTTCAATAACATGTGTTTTATCCATGGCTGTTCCTCAAATTTTGGACTGCTTAGAGCCTCTGTTCAGTACCCTTCATGGTGCAAACAGACCTCTCCAAAGTGTTCTTGGGCTTATCTCCACAATCAGCTCCTTGTTGTCCATCCCTTTGCCCAAAGAAGCAATAGACAGGTGAGAACACACCCCTGCCATAAAACACCCATGATGCAGTTGCAGGCATGCTCCAGCAACAAAGCTATGGGGCAGGTGAGCAATGGAACAGTCCAGCTCAAAGTTAGCTTCACAGGTTATCAGGACAATTCAGCCTGTAGTATTAGGGTTAGCCTCTGCTTATTTTTCATTATTTCAACACCAGCATTGTGCAGAGGGGTAAGGCTGACCTTTTGTCCTGAAAACAGGCTCAAACCGCACATTTTATTTCCATCTTGATGGCAGAAATGCACTGAAAGTGCTAAACTCACCTTGGCAGCCCACCCTATGGCCCACCATGGCACTACAGATAAATTTTGCCCTGGCTGCAGGGAGTGCATGTACTTTTTAAAGTAGATTGTTTTTTCCCTACTGCATCAAAGCTGCTATATATAATACCTGTTGTTTAGATTCCTATCACTCTTCTGATTCAGGTGGCTGTGGAACAGCTTCTTCTGCCCTTAAAAACCAAAGAGGAACTTGGGAAGATGACAAATCCTTCATCAACCATCTACGTTTGTTTCTATTTTTTGTGAACAATTGCACTTTCCTCCTCTTTCCCAATTACATTTTGATCCTGACTGCTAACATAATACAGTGTTTCCCCTCTCCTTATGAAGGTGAAAACAGGTGTCCTCATTTGGACAGGGCATTGCTATAGGAGTCCACACACTCTAGCAAGAGTCACAGTGCATCTAAAGAAGGTGGTAGGTATCATTTTCAGGTAAGGCTGAAAGAAACATCTAGCAGGACAGAAGAAGGAGTCACCTGCCATCACCCTGGAAGCAACAAGTCCTTGGGCACAGTGTCCCGGGGCAATATTTCACTGTAACAAGTGGGCTCAGCAGGCCAGCTGTCTCAGACTGACTGAGCTCCTGCATTGCACGTGATTTTCTCCTTAATCCTTCTGGAGCTGCCCTCAGGAACTGAATTGAACCCAAGTTTTCATAGACTTGATTCTTGTCTATATACTTCTCTTTTTCAAGCTAGAAGTCACCCCCAAAGAAAATCTAATCAGATTTACTGATTATCATGGCTGACCTACCTCTACAAGATAGCTTTCACGAGCACAAGAATCAGGAAATAAAATTAATCTTATATTTCAGTGTGTCAGTGAAATAATAGCTTAAACAGGAAAATTGAGGGAGTACAATTCCCCATGATTTACAGTTGCAAATTAAATTGCTTCTCCTAATTCTAGGAGAGAAGTAAACATTTGGCAACTGATCGAATTTAAAGTGATGGAGAACTACAGCTCCTAGTCTTCAGGAGACAACTCACATTTCTGAAATACTGAGTGAGCACTTGCTATTTCCAGAGGCTCAGAAACAGTCACTTCAGAAGAAACGAATTTATTTCTATACTACTATAGTGCAGGAAACTGAATAAACCCTGGTTGGTCTGCTAAAATAATATCTTCCACATCAGAAAACCGGTTTTAGTTTGATAATTTCCTGAAGTCTTTTGCTAAAGATTTTGTCAATGGAAAGACATTTTGAGCTTCCATCAGTCGTGAATAGCACAGTATGCAGACAGAAGAAATCAGATACACACATGCACACACAAAGTATGCAGTTCCTTCAAATCACTGATTATCAGTATTAGCCAGGCTTGGCGGGAACTTCCTTCATAGGTACTTAACACCAGTGAGAATTCTTCATTCACCTCTGGGTATGATAATTCGGGGCCTGTTCATGGAAAGATTTGATGTCCTTCTAAACTTAGATAAGGCACAGGATTGTCATTTTAGAAATGCTAATAAAAATAATAATCTGAACCTCATCTGCAAGCCCTCCAAGTCTTTTACCGGTTGTTTTGGTTTTTATAGTAGATATTTTGAATTCATAGAATAAGCAAGGCAGCAAGTAATATTGGTCTCGTGTGTTTGGGATGGCAGATACTTGGTTTAAACCTAGATGTCCATCTGAATGATTGTCATGCATATCAATCTGGGAGATGTGACTGATCAGAAATGGGACAGAATTGTTCTAAGCTATACTCCTTCTAGCTCCCACAGCTACATTGTGCCATTTTGCAAGCAGAGAGCCCAAGAACATCCACGTGCCCAGAAATCCTTGCTTCAGAAAAGCTTCCAAAGAATGCCATGAAGTCAAATGCTACAACATGTCTTCCGTCATGTGCACCTCAAAGATAAATTTTGTAGTAAAATAGTCCAAGGTGCATCCATATCCTACTTATGCTTGGTTTTTCTTTGAATTAATGACACTAGTTTAAAGCAATTGTAATAACAGAACTAGCTTTTAAGTATCAGAACCACTGCTTCCCTAAGCATTAGGTTCCCCTGGAGCCACAGACCGGCCAGCACTCAAACTCAAGTGCTGATGGCAGAAGGTTCAACTTACCTAAGAGCCAGCCAGACTGAACCAATGGGATATACAGCAAGACAAAATAATTTGCTTAGTTCAGAGATGACGAGTATTCACCTACCACCCAGTCTTCACTCAATTCCAGCTCTCCTGCAACAACATTGTCCTGTCAGTACCTGCACAAGTGAAATTTCCACCACACTCACAAATTGTGATCATCCACAATTAGTTCTCAGGCTGCAGGACATAAACTGGCAATGTTCCTGTGGCACTGGGCAGATTCTGTCTTCATGCAGACTCCATGCTTCCAGGAGATGCTCTTAAAAATAGTGGAGAGTGAGAACAAACATTTCTATGCTGTCATTGATCCCCTCGGGGAAAAGGAATGGGTGAAGAAAAACAAAAAATAAAAAATTCAGATCCTAAGCAAAGCAACTCTGACAGGTAAAACTTCCAGTTAGTTACCTACCATTGCTGAGTTTCATGTAACCTTCATCTATCCACAGCCATTCCAGATTTAAACAACCCTAACAGCTGAATGAGAGCTACTTCAGTTCCCCTAGTCAAGAAACTAGGCTAGGACTCGCTCGCATTAGTTCCCCTCAGTTTCCTTCATACCATGTCCTGGAGCTCTTGCCCAAGAAAGCTGGACTGCTGTTGCTAAATCCAAGAATCAAGCTGCTTCCCTGTCAGCTGGCTCTGGCCACCAGAAGGTTCTAATGGGGATTTTACAGTGGCTGGAAACTAACAGCTACAGTTTAGAGCAATTTGGATTTAGAGGAAATTTAGGTTTCTGAAGAGACTTTTGCCTCAGGCCTCAAACCAGTACCAATAATGTCTTAGGAGAACTGCTGGGTGTTTTTAACATGTGCTTAGGACCCCAAGAAGTCACATATGCCTCTTCTGATTTTTAATCCATCAAATAAGAGAGATTTGCCCACACTGAACATCACACAGGACGTTGCCCAGGATTTGGGAATTAATCAGACAAGTACACAGAGAGCTGGTATGTTACTGTCTTACCTTAAGTTGATTAATGCCATCAAATTGAGCATACAAGTCAAATTTTAGTCAAAACCAGTCAGATACAGTTCAGCAGGCAGCAGACTAGGCATTCAGTAGACAAGGGAAACGCAATTGTCCAGTATGAAATTGTGATGTCCAGCATGCAATTCATTTATCATGATGTTATGAGGCTGGTTGCTGCACCAGGTGTTATACAGCAAGCCTTTTGTACCACATCCCTTTTTGACCAAATGCCTATTATAAAATGAATAAAAACTTCAATGTTAGTTATTGATAATTGCTCCAATGATAGTAAGTAAATACACAACCCACTGTTTCCTCTCTCACATGCTTTTGGAAAGGATTTTTCATTGAAAACATTTTATCCCTCCTTGATATAAAGGTTATCAGGAAATTTAATGTTCAATACTAATAATAGCTTTAGAAAATGCAAAACATTATAAACAATAATGATAGGGCAGCAGACGCAAGACTTTCTTGCCACAAAGATGACAGCTATTAGTAGTTAACAGTACAAGTTTTATATATGTTATTTGCATTTACATTTGTTTTATATTTAAGATGCAGGACAGTACTTGCAGTGCTTTAGAAGAGGGATAGCAGCTTGTGTACAGAAGGTAAGGTCTGAACCTAGGACTACACTCAGAAAATTAACTTCTCTGATTTTGCTTTTAATAATGGAACAATAAAAACTCATACTTGCTTCAAATATTTATTTCCATGGCAAAAATAGACTATAATATATTCATTTCACATATATTACATTCAGTAATACAAGCTTTTCTGTCTATGAAACACAATTTGTACATTGTTTTACAAACCAATTTCAGTTTTACAAGAATTAAAGCTGCTTTGATTATACATTTTTACAGTATTGGTGGCAAGACAGCAATAGACATGTTAAGCGCTAGCTTAGTACTAGAAAATAATACTTCATGTTTGCTACTGTTTAACAAAGTCCCATTTACATCCTCATATACTGGCTCAATGAAAATGAAGCCAGATCCTGCATTCCTCGACATTAAAGACTCAATCCTACAAAACTGCTGAAAGGACTTCAAACATCCATTTGCTTTAAATGAATGATTTCAGCACTGTGCAGGAGCGTACATACTTACTGATTAGCCAGGTCAAGGCTCTAAAACTTCCATCCAAGTCCCCCCAGGTCAGCCATAAAGAGGACAGACATGTTGGATATTTCAAAACAATTTAAGAAAGTATCTATGCAAAGAGCATATACACCTTGTCTGTCAGAATTACCCAGAATTAGCAAGGTGGCAGACTGGAGGATTTGACATATTTTTTCCCCATCAAGCTTCCTACCATTCTAAAATTTAATGGCATTTGCAAAGTCTTTAAAGTATTTTAAAAGTCTCCTAATTTTACCTGTCTATTTCCAAATGGAAAAATAACATTTAAATTCCCTTTATAAGAGTTAGGCACCTTCTGAAACCGTGCTTGTGAAATGAGTAATTTGGTAGTTTTGGTTGCCACATATCTGAACCAAAATAACATTATGGTATCTACAGACTTGCTCTCTACCTTGCCACACGCTGGATTTGTTGTAAACTCTATTTATGAGATTCTTTGCATTTAATTTCTACCTTCATTCCATAACTAAACAGGAAGTTATTACTCACCACTGAACACAGTGTCATGTGGAAAATAGCAAAGAACAGAACCAAAGGCCATTTAGCAACTCTTTTTTTTTTTTTTTTAAATGCTCCTTCAAGTTAACAAATCCTTTCTTTCAGTCCCTGTGGACCTTAAAGTAACATGTAATGCCAACAGAATGCACCAACTTAGCTGGTCCCCAACAGGATCTTACTAAGATTTTTTTTTTTTTTTTTAACAGACATGTTTGCAAGAGCTTTTAAAAGTTGAGGATTTTTTTTTTCCCTTACCTTAGCACAGTATTATATTGTTTTAATATCACTGTATAGCAAATTCTGCACTGCAGCATAATTTCTAAGCACATATTAAACTCCACATTCCAATGGCCTGATTTTCAGACCAGCCTTAACCTGGTACAATTCACACCTACCATAAATACCTGGCTGCATTCATAAAGTATTCAGACTTTAAAATCATCTAACCTGCATCCATTAGAAATTATAACTGCATGTCTGCCTATTTCCCCTGAATTTTTCCATGTGTAAAACAAGAGACCATGGTTTGAAAAATCTGACCTTTAATAAGTAAACAGAAACTCAGCTGGCAGTTTGCATTAAATAGGTTTGGAAATAAGATATTTAAAAACAACAGAGCCTCTGAAAAAAATACTTGGGAGTTTAAAAAAAAAATATAATATTTTAAAAAGCCAGTAAAACTAACACCTATGACTACATATTCACTTACTCTACCCTGCCATGAAAAACATACCATCTGAATCAAACCTTTCTACTGTGGATACAAAATGTTCCAAATCCTCCTCCAAATGCCTTCAGCCATTCCTCAGACCCTCACTCTCTACTTCCAATATTTCATACTTTCACAAGAGAATTTCTTCCTGACTATCTCACAGCTACTTTTGAATGCCATAGCTTCATGTATGCACATTCCTGCTGCATTCTTTTCATTAATTCTAGTAATCTGTATTTAAATTTAAAGCAGACGTCAGTATTCATGCTTTGGGGACCCAAGCGTTCGTTGGCAATAAGCCCATTTTAATTCCTACAATATCAGGAAGAACTGCAGGAATCCTGCATCTTGCACTCCTGGACTATGGCTTTGCATGACTGCAGAACTGAAAAATAAAACTCAAACCCCAAACTCTACAGCACAGAGTTCTTAGCAATTGAAGAGTTTTCTTCTTTTAAATTAATAATTTGAACTAATTATTGAAATATAGTATTGAGTTCACCGTTTTTAAAGCCAGAGTTTTAGTAACACTACTGATATTAAAACTAAGGTCTCATTACACAGCTAGCTTGTATGATAAGAGACCCTGAAGTTCCCAGGTTTGGTCCAGAGGCCACTGAAATCTATGAGTCACTCAACATCAACAGCTGTTCCAACAACAGAAATGTAGCAGCTGCCGCAGGTAGTCTGGTAGTCTTACTTAAGAAACTGTTTTTTAAAAAAGTTGCTCCAAATGTCATCCACTTAAAAAAAATAAATACACAAGATTACAAGGGGAGCCAAAAATATATTTCTCAAAATGCCAAGAATTTTTTCCATTTTAGCACACAATTAATTTAGTTTTATTTGTTACTATTTTACCTTTTTTTCTTAAACATTGATGATTACTTAGAGCATCTTTTCATCTACAGAAATTATAGAAACTGTCTTGCTTGCCTGCTTCCAATTAAATGTAGTTCTAGATACAAACCATAGCACCCTACACTTGGTAGTTTTTACCGCTCACTTGTGCAAAAGGTATCACAATGAGAGCAATACTAAGGCATAACACTCTTCCTGCTCTTCATGGGGGACAACAGAAAAAGGAGAGCACTGCTGCACAGGCTGCAGGAAAGCTGCGCCTACACCCCCTGCACATCACGGATCTCCTCCCTCAGAACAGGGTGAGGAGTGCTGGGCAGCCTACAGCTAAGCCTGCTACGGCAGTGACATCTTTGCAATGAATGGGCTCTGACTTAACATTCTTAGAGAAAAGCTGCTAGCCCAAGACTACAAAGATTCACTGGCCAAAACCCCTCACATCAGAGCAACCAAGAAAGAAACCAAACACGCAGAAGCCCTTACTACAATTTGTGGGTTTTTCTCCTGACTCTTGACAGAATTTGATCCTAAAAAGCATTTTTCACCTAGCCCACAAGAGACAGTTAAATCTGTCTCTTCACAGTATATAGCACCTCTATTTATCCCTGAGAGCTCTGACATCCCTAGAGATCAGCATCATCTTTGCCATTTACTGCAAGAATGTCTTCATACAACTTTTATTGCTAAAAAAGTCAGCTCAAATCTTGCATAATTATCTGCTTTCATCCCCATAAAAAAATAGAAGCACGTTTGGCAAAATGGACAGGCTTAGAGTGAAATTTTAATCTTTAGACAGATAAATTCACCTCCGACCCACACTGTGACTAGATTTGGACAGTGAATGTTCTTAAAATGTCCAACACTTCATGAAGCATTCAACACAATCACATGTAAAAAAGCATCCCTTTTCAAGGCTCAAAACAAAGTGCTAAAAGCTGAATTTTCTTTTAGAAGTTAACTTAAAATCTAAACAATGGTTTTAAAATTAATTTTGTTATGGGGGTTGTAAAGTGTATTTTAATTTGGTATCTTTAGAACAGAAACTGCTCATTTTCAACGCTTACTTGGAACCATATGTTTATGTACAAAAGGAACCCTGCTATCTTCAGTAGGAAAACTCCCATAAAGTCAAGTATACTAAGGTCAAGTCTATTAACGCAAACATGGACTCCTGATGGACAGAACTGAAAGGTGAAGTGGAGGAGGTAGAAGCATTATGCTTAAAAAATACCATAAATCATGATTGTGATTACCAGATTAGAGAGCAATCACCTCTAAAACTGAACACAACTTCTTTTAGCAAAACAGAAAAGAAAGCCAAAAGACACACATTTCCTCACCCACCTCAGATAATCCTGTAAATTTTGGATTAAATTGCTTGTTTCAGCTGCTCCTTTTAATGCCTTACAACTGGTCTTCTGTCCCAGTAACTGCTGAACAGCTAAAAATTGTTGTTTGGTATGTAATTTCATTAAAAACTGCATGTATCTCGTTATGAAGATCATGGTCCAAAGTTTAGAAAGGGAAATGGTACAAGCTCCATTTTAGAGCATACCTTCCCATTCAAAAATATTTCTGAAGATTCAAGTGAACTGTGGCAATAACTACCAGGTTTTAAAACATAGCATGATACAAATAGCTAAGTATGTTTGTTTTAATACTTCTGCTAACACAGATATGTCAAATTGGTTTGTTGGCAAGACTTATATATAAGAATCAGTCTTCAGTAACTGGTTTCCTCTAGATTTCCAGTTTAACATTTGGCAGTTAATACTTCCTAGGCATTTTACAGTTACAAAAAGAACAATTTTTTCCCCCCATCTGAAATAGTCAATCTTATGTTTACTAACAGTAGAACAATTCAGACTGCCTGAAAGTAGACCAAATGTACTAGATTAATACAGTGTACTTTGAAGTTACACATTTTGTATAGAATGACATATTAGCACAATGTGATTCAGATCATTTGTTTTTCTTTGTGGAATTCGTTTGTTCCAGAAGAAATTGAGACAACTTACTTACTATTCTTATTTAATGCTTTGGGAGACAATTATTGTTTTGAAGAGGTTTTACTTAATCATAATTGTTTCCAACCCTTGTGACAGCTCAGAAAACTAACATATTTTCACCAGTGATAAAAATTATTTTCAGCCTCATTTCATTTTGCTAAGCAGGTATCAAGGAAAATGGACAGTTAAACATGCCTGCAGACTGGTCCACCATATGTTTTTTCTTTTGAAATCCAGTCAGATATCTACAAACTAGTAGCTCACTTTTGAATAGGGATTTTCAACTCAGCATCTTAAAACACTTGAAAAGGCAGGTAAAGCCATACTGTCCCTATTTGACAGAGGATTATTTAGGGATACTGTCATTAGACCAGACCCATGGGACAAAATAGAAACTACTGAAGGTATAACTCATCCTCAGGTCCATGTCAGAGCCATTGACTCAGCCATCTACACCTCACTAAAATACCCACATCTCCAATGTTACCTCTAAGAGCTCTTACATTCTGCAGGTCTTCTCAAATGGCTTCTGTGGATATTCTCCATTGCCACACTGCACAGCATTAACACAATCTGTTCTAGTACTGACAAAATAATCTGGAGAATTCTACAGAAAATTCCAGTGCTTCAAAGGCTTTCTTGACTGTGAATATAAACATTTTTAATGGTCATTTTTGCACTGTGTAAACCAGCAATCATAGCTGCCACACCTCCTCATGTTCTGTACAATCAATTCTGCTTTGCCACTATGCACCTTCTTACTCCAATTTTGGTTCTTTCACTTCACCAACTTAAAAGGCTCTTCCTAAAATAACAGGTTAGTAATGGTATATTACCATATGAAACAATGCATGATTATAGTTTATATGTTTAACTACATAAATAGCAGAGCAAAAAAAGTGCTTAAACATTTGCATCCACTTTGATTTCAGCCAGTAAAATCAAACTGTCCTCTAAATATATGAATAATACTGAATATGTACTTTCTCTCATCCATTTGTTTCCAATAACCTTGCAGTTAATTAGAATATTTGCAGGTAAGTGTCCTCCACTCAAATGAAAGTTATCGACAGTTAACATCATCCTTCACTTGTCAGTTCTACTACACGGCACTATAATGAACTACCAATAGCTTCCCCTAGTACTTTCTGCATTATTTTTTAAGTTCGTTTAAACATTGTCAGCCTTCTCCTCTGAAAATATTATGCTGTTTAAAAAGTTTAAAGTTGTGGTGGTTTGGTTTTTTTTTTTCCTTATTAAAAATGCTGAATATCAAAATAACTATCCTTAACACAATAGATTAAAATATCTAAGAGCTGATAATTTTGCCAAGTAAACCAGAGGAAGCCAAAAGTTCATTAAAAAAAAAATATAGGTGTATTGTTCTAAATATAAAATTGGAAGCAGAATGAAACTGTGTAAGACCTCGACATTCCCAAGGAGCAGGTTTTCTCCCCACCATGTGTGTATCTACAGATTTTAGTTTTTGCACAGTTAACAATTACGTTTTAAAACATGATGTTAGTAAAATTATGCCATGTACTTACATTCCATAAGATAGTTATTTTGCCCAGAGTAATACCACTTGAAAGAACATATACAAGTACTACAGACCAGTACAAGTAAAACCACTCTCTAATATGACTGCAGCTGAACATGGGAAGAATTTAGTCCAGCAAAGATCCTGATTTGCAGGGACTGTTACACTACTTGCATTTAACAGTCACATACCAGCCCTAAAAGGTAACTGTGTGATTCATCGCATGAAGAAAACACCAGTGAGAGCAGGTCTGCCTGGTCAATTGTTATTTTATTTCTGTAACCTCTTGCAGTGTCCCTTAAGAAGTGGCAGGGATTATATAAGTCTAGAACTTTTGAGAAACTGAATGAGAACTCCATAAACGAAAGTGTACTGCGAAAGAGTCTGCACCATCATCATTCTCTGATGCCTCAACATGTTCAGCACTCGTGGGATGTCCAGCATCTGGAGGAAGAGAACAAACCATTACAAGTGACTGGTAAGCTGGTTTGCACTTTCTCAGCAGGAGGTTCAGAGCACTACCAGTAATCGAAGGCTAGAATCAGCTGCTCTAATTTCAGCTCTGACAATTCATTGCCCATGCCTGTAGTATGGGCTGCACTACACCGCTGACCATGTCTACCTCCTCATCTGTGAAATATGCATGATGTTAAACTTGCCTACCTCATCAGGTATGGGTCTTCACAAATCTAATGGCTGCAAAAGTATGTCACAGTGTTAGGACATGTTTGCAAACTGAAACTATCAGTTTGTTGAGTCTCAGACAGCATATCACGTTATTAATAAACACTTTACAAGTGTTCACTTCTGGCTAAAAGGACCAGATTTTATTCTATTGAAGTACCACTTTGTCCTCTGCTCAGATTGATACTGCAAATACACTACACTTAAGAATAAAATACTTAGTAACAAGCACAGAGACTGGCTACAAAGCATGTTCTTGAATATTATCCATTAAAACTAAGGCATGAAGTGGTAAAGTCAGAGAGAAATCCTGAACTATCCTCAGTAGCGTAGGGCATACCTTGTTCCACTCAGTGACTCAGCATCTTACAGAGTCAAGAATTCAAATAAGAATTCCAGTACTCAGTATGTAAGTGGGCAGCTCTAGAAGATTATTAACTTCTGTTGAATTGCCAAGAGCTCTTTCAATCATAGTTGTAAACACTCTTCCAAAGGCCACATCTCAGGAAAGCTCAGATGAACAGCCATAAAATAATTATTAGGCATGCTATATACTCTTCCACTACCTAACACAATTTATAACATGATAAAGAAAGAAAGAAAGATCACCTCATTGTGTTCCAAGCAAGCGATCATAATCTCTGACAGTATAACCACTCCTGTTCGTCCTACACCTGCACTGCAATGGACCAGTACAGGAGGATTAGAGTTTTTAGGATCCGCAGTGCTGTTTGTATGGCGCCGCACTGACTGTATCTCTTCCAAGTATGCTATTAAGTTCAACAAGAGAAGAATAGTACATTTAGGAGATGAAGCCCCGTAAGCCATGCTATTGGCTTATGGTATAACCACCAGAAAAGCAGTAATTCAACAGATGATAACCCACAGAAAAATGAGGCACTGTATAAACCACAAGTCATAATCCAACCAAAGCAATACAGATCTATAAAGATCACCCAACTTTTATAAGGCTTTCCTTGTCTTCTTCCCCTGTTCCCCACCAAAGGCAGCTTGTGGCCATCTTGCTACTGCTGAAACATACTCAGATGTGTAGTATGTCATGCAATTATGTTTTAATCTATATAAACTTTTAGTAAATTAAACATTTGGCTTTAGACATAAACGGTCCCTTTAACAAACTGGCAGGTATATTCCTGCCAAAAATGTAATTCTATTGCTGGTGTGAAGAAACCTTTTATAGCAGAATGCTTGGCATATTTATCAAAAAATAATTTACATATAGCAGTCATTTTAGCAGGTTTAAAAAAAAAATAAATCCAACCTCAAAACAAAGCTATTAAATACAACTTACAGAGAAATCCCTTTAAATCCTCCGGACAGCCATGCTCTGGCCAGTCAGTATACTGCAGATGCCAAACTGTTCTCTCCTGTCCTGTGAGAAGATGTTTAATCTTCAAACCCGTAGTTGCATAGCAGCCTGAGTCAGTACGGAATCGTGTGGTAATCTTAAATCTTCCATATGTTACAGTGTTGTGTCTTGAACCAAGACGTGGCCAGTATCTGAAGCTTTTTTCTCGTCCACTTTCCTTAAAAGTAAAACACTTGCTTAACAAGAAACATGAGAACACTCATACAAATAATTTGACTGTAACACTGTATCTCCATTAAGTACTACTACAGTGCACTGGTTTCTTAATGAGTAAACCAGCTTTCCAGCAGAAAGAGTATGCAAATTTACCTTTTTCTGCCAACGAAAGCAAGACAGAACAGCAAATGCATCACTAGAAATTTGTCTTTGATTGACAAATCATTGCGGAATTTCTAGGAGAACCCTGACTCAGTTTATACTCACTTCCTCTGCTGTCACCATAGCTATAATGGCAATCCCTTGTTCCCAGATCATCTGCCAGAAATCTTGACAGGTATTCTGCAAAGGGCCCTGTGTAGCAATGTAGTCCCACTCTATGCCACCAACAGAGATCTGTAAAAAGACAGACATTAGATTAGTAATTACTGAAAACTCCCTTTCCTCAATTCTTCCATCAGCCATTTGAAGATGCACAAATTGAAACAAGATTGCAACACTACAGAATCCTATTCTGAGAGTACAAAAGAGGAAGAAATAATAAGGGTTATCACTGCCATTTAAAAATATCATATTAATGCAAAGGATATCAGTTTGTTATAAAGCTATTTGCCGCCTTAACTCTGAGAATAATGGGAATTCTGTTAGCATTGGTCTACAGAGAGACAACACAGAGAGAGAAAGGAGACAGTAGATCAATACAGAAGTGAAATGCAGAAGACCTCTCCAATAATTAACCCTCCATTATTCTAGGTAATGAGGAAAACCAGGTACCTTCTTTCCCCAGAGAAATCTCTGCAGAAGAGGAGAAAGAGAGAGATGGAGGGATTCTCACTCAATCTGATCAAAATTGATCGCCAAATCCATTTTTAGTTACCACATGAACCGGAAAATATTTATCCAAAAGTATTTCTCTCACCTTGATATGAGATGCATTGATGTAACCAGTGTTATTTTCTTTGGTTGGGACTAGCTCTACTCTGGTATCATCATAAGGAAGGACGTCTTGGAACCGGTTTCTTTCTGCATTTTCAGGAAGCTGAGCTATTGAGCACTCACCATCTACAAGTCTTTTTTTCTGAATGCGCTCATATTCAGTAAACACCATCCCCTGGTCTAACCGTTGTTCCAGAACTTTACACTGAAAGACGGAACACATAACCATACAAAGTCATGTTCTAAGGTGAGTCTATTTTAACAGAGGATTCACGAAGGATAAAATGTATGTATTTTCTTCTCCTACATACTTTTTCAGTGCTTTTCCAGCTACTAATGTTTTCACAAATCTATCAGAATAAATTAGAAGCAACCCTAACCAGAAGGAATTTTGTTCCAAGTGAAAACTAGGAAGCCTGTGATGCTTCATTAGGTCACAAAGACTATGGATACCACTGGTGAGAGAAAAATTACTTAATTGTTTCTATAAAGACAACCTAGTTGGGCTAAGAAATATTTGGCCAAACCAGATAGCCATGCTATACTATGAACTGCCTCAAATATCTTTGAACAACAAATACTCACTAATCTTCCTGCTCAATACAGCATGTTAGTATATATCATTTGAAAAGGTTTCCCTTAACATTGTAATAATAATAATAATAGAAAAATTAAGTCAGTTGTGTCATTTGGATGGAAAAAACCCTCTAAAAATGTAAAACAAAACACTTGCCTTGGTCAATGAGCTAATAATTAACTGCCAATATTCTGCACTTTCTTAGGCTGAGGATACACTTTGCATAGAGCAGTAAAAACTTCTTAGAGCCTCTTGCTGCAGCTGAGAAATAAACCCAGATTTTTTTTCTACTAGTATAATTCAATCTGCTGCTCCCCCTCCATCCCTGGGAATTTATTCTTTCGAAACCAAGTTCTTTCTAAATCATAAGACACTTCTGGAATTTCGGCATCTCTTTGCCAACAATAATTAGAGAAGTAATATGTAAGATTTCAGCCAGGAAATTTCATCTATGTCACATGTCCTCAGCCTCTCACAGCAACTGCTCTGCAGTATCAGGTCAGAAAACTGTCTTGTATCCAATAACCGTAACGTCAAATGTTGCAGAGGAAGGTGTAAAACCTCAATCATAGGCAATTTGCACATCAATACATCAACTGTATAAACTCCTTTAATATATTTAGGCTAAATTCCCTCATTTAAACTGATAATAACATGAAGCTGAGCAATGAAACAAGCATTGAGTCAATTTTAAAGTTATCTTCTAGAATATCTGTACTTTGGACTTATTTTCATGTTGCATGTCTGCTTTGCACTGCCTCTTCTCAACTGATTTAGAAATTACTCCCATTTCATGTTATCTATTCTGTCTCTACAGGACTGCTAGAAGAGAAAGTGTAGTGACATGTCTTTTTTTGTAACTTGACTTTATGGATTCTTCTTTTACCCCAGCACTTTGGCCAGAGATAGCTGAATGAGAATATGGCTGAATCCAATAAAGGTCAATCCAGGAAGAGAGGATGGCTGTAAGTAAGAGAAAATAACCAACAGAAGTACTACATGTAAAACTGTATTGCAATAACACAATGTTATTTTTCTGTCCCTTAGGATCTTTAGGGAGTGTATACATAGCTCAAAAAGAAGTTCAACTGTGTTGAAATGGAACAGTCAATCTCTCATACGGATCTCATTCCTTCGAACTCCAAGACTGAATTTCTACTTCACGAATTGCAATTAATTTTCTTCGCCTGTTCCTTAAAACTGCAGCTTGTGAGAGCAGGACTGCTCCTTCAGGTTCTAATCCCTGCCCAGTGACTGTCAACAAATTGAGACAGAGTGTCTGCTCAGAACTGGATTCTAAAGAGACCACTGTTGCAGAACGTACAATAATTACCGTAGGCCTTGGTCTATCTAGTTGTTTCCTGGTCAGTTGTGTGATGAGAGCACTGTTCTGTAGAGCCCTTCACAGGCTGGATATTGACTATATTGCACTTTCCTGCACCTATTGATATATGAGGCAGGCTGAAATACATTTACTGACGTTGTTTACCCTGACACAAGTACTTTGAGTCTTTCATTTCACAAAGAATGAACCTCAAATTCAAGAACCAGATGTCCTCTCAGTGATCTGAGATCTTTTACTGAATTTAAAATTTCTGCAGATCGCACAAGTTCCATCTATATTTTCAGACATTCACCTGAGGAAAACAGGCAAGTACAAAGTGCACAAGGTGTAACCTGGGGATGCAATTTAACTACAGAATTTATTGTAAAAATTGTATAAATTATTAATAATTACAAATAAGCTCATTCTCATACTCAGAATTTTAATTTTCGTATGTATTCTTGGAAAACACAAAAATTAAGAGAAACAAAAGAGAGACTTAGCACAAAATTGTATCAGTGGATACTAGTTCATTTGCTTCCTATATGTTTAAAGGGTGAACTATTATCTGAACTACTGTCATCTTAAATCTTAAAGAAAAATCTTATACCAAATAATTCTAGCAATAACTTTTCAATAAGAACTCTAATTCTTCACTTTGTTTATATTCTCAGTATTTGAGTTGCTTTGACTCTGAAGCATTTTAAAGTCAACACAAAGCACCATTCATACACATCTCATTTTGAAAAATCACTAGTGTAAAAGAGAAATCAAGCATTAAAAGCTTCAACATACCCGTTCATCATTTGTTGCTCTCGTTGATTCCTCCTTCCCCTCATCTGGCAGAGGCATTCTAGTCAAAGCTAGTCCATTCAGGGCAGCTAGTTTTAAAGGCCCTATTTTTTTTGCATCATTTTTGGTTTTTTTCATACCCTGCAGAAGAAAAAATAAAACTTGTAAATATTCTTAAATATCTGATAGAGTTATAAAGCAGAAACCCAATGAGTTCAATTAAGCAAAGGCAACTTCTTTGACCCTTTCTGCAAACAGCTCTTTTTATTTGATAAACGCTGCAGTGAGATTAGGGTGGTGGGACTACATTCCTCAAGGACAGAATACAAGTCTGTCTTCATTCCAGACAGGTTAATAATGGAAGTGCATGAGAATGACAAATATTGTTCCCTACAAACCCCATAACTGAGGGTGTGAGGCAACAACTCTGGATAATTAACATTCTTGGACAGATTTGAAATCACTTTCCAACCCCCAAAATACATAAAAATTATTCCTTCCTAGACTATCCTGTTTTCAGGCACTTTTCTTCCCTACAAGCAGGCCTAATAATGAGGACATACCTTTAAGATATTTGGATATTGTTAAATGTTGACTAAGTTTGTAACAAACTGCACATACAAAACATGAACACAGATTTGCAGACAGATCTGAGCCCTGAACTGGGCCATGAACCTAAATTACCATTCATTATTTGAGAAAAATACCAAAAGGGATTTTTTATGAAAGAATAATTTAAATGATTCTTTAAAAAAAAAAAAAGTGGGGGGGAAGAAAAACCTTCATCATTCCTGCAGTTATTAAATTTGGTTGTGAACAAAAATACACTGAAATTGTGAGTGTATATGCTGCATTAATGATAATCAGTGCTTTCAAAGCTAAATGGTAGTAAGGATTAGGAAGACTAAGATTAAGAGTTACCATAAAACCAGATTTAAAAGCGAACACAAACAAAACAGTAAGTTCACTGAAAAGAAAGATGTGTAAACAGTGGTATGGGCCTGCTTTTTTAACAGGATATTCATCTCAATATTGAAAATCAAAAGGTAATATTCTCTATGGCACTGTTAAATGTGAACTAGAAAGTATTTTAATGATATTAAAACTTCTTCACTGGACATATCAATTTCATTTCAAAGGTTGACTTGAAGATAGTTATCAGAAGGAAAAGGCAGGGTATGATTTTGTTAGACAAATCTCCATCTGAAAAGGTATCTTTTGGAGAACAAAATACTGTTACTATCTAAACTTGAACACAAGGAGAAAGGTACAGCTTTTTTTCCTATATCCAGATAACAAGCAGGAGGAAGGAGATTTAGAAAAACATATACAATTATAAAATTAATTGAAGCTGATGAAGGCTCATTTCATTGTGTTCAGCTTCATGTATAACAAATCTGACAGACAAAAAAATTTGAGAGTAGTAACTATTCAAATACATGGCTTTTGTACAGGCTAGCTTTTGCAGCATCATCTATAACAGTTAATACAGCAGAACTTAAATGGTAGTTCTACTGCAGTGCAATTTGTGCAGAAAAAGTATTTGACACTAACTCATGCAAAGTTAACAATCGATTTTTAAAGACAAAATAAAAATGGTCTTCCTCCACACCTTCTTCTGTATGCCACAGATTATATAAAACTGAACAAAAATGTAAAACAAAACAAGTGGTAAGGACTGCCAGTGAAATTGCACAGTTCCAGACAGCCCTTGATGTTTCTATGAGGTAGAAATTACAGCGAGGGTGAAACTTGCAGTTATTCACTATTTGTGGCTTTGTAAGACTGGAGTAAGAGAAAGAGACATGGCAAGCAAGAAATAACCTTTATTTACATAAGAACAGTTTGAAGAGAAGGCAAAAGGGAAAGGACATGAAAAGAAAAAGGGATGGAGGAAAGAAGAGAATGCAAGGAAAGAATTTATTGCCTAATGCACCAGGTCTTCCTCTTAGGTCAAAGAAGAAAGCAAACAACTCAAAAAATTAAACATGCAGCTAAATCCCATTTTTCAGTGAGAGGAAGATTAAAAAGCTGGTAATGGAATGGAAAATGTTGCATCTGATAAGGATAGGCAGGGCAGAATTTGGGATCTAGAACTGACTTTAAATTAGCTCATTCTATAGTTGCTAGCCAGGTTAGATGTATCAAATGAATGGAGGTTGAACAGCTGGATTTGTGTCGGAGGACTATACAAATAGGCAGGGAAGGGGACAAAAGATAGCTAAGCAAAATTAATCAGGGAAAACCAGAAAAGTAAAGGTCAAGCTAATGGTAGGTTTTAATTCACATGTTTTAAAAGCAACTTAGGTTGATCAAAAAAACCCAAATTTAAAACAAAAACTCCACACAACTCCCACTAACAGAGCAACCCGAAACAAGAGGAATAGTATCCACTTACACCTAGCGGGGGAAGGCCTTCCACAATATTCTTCTTCCCAGACAGAAGATCAGACACAGGTCTCTTCTTTACTGAATCTTTCCTTACTCTGTATCTCCCTGACGTTGTAAGATCAGATTCTGACATAGATGGAGTAAGTAGTCCTCCTCCTCTTCTTTGTACCTGGCTTTCTACTAGTAAATGAACAGGGCTCATATCTTTCATTCTCTTTTCTGTCTCTGTAATATGTAATTTAGGCTCAAGAATATGCAAAGGGCCAGCAGACGAAACAACAGAACTATAAGGGTAGTTCAGTACTGAATCATGAGAATAACCACCCATAACAGATGAAAGTGGGGTTTGATCTTCAGGGAGAGGAGAAAGACTTGTACTAGCTTTTTCTTCTTCAAATTCTTCTTCTTCCTCACTACTATGAATCAGCATAGTGGCATCTGAAAGGGTTTTCTTATGATCACAGTTCACACCTTCTTGCTCACTGTCTTTTTGCTTTGTTCTCTCCATGAGAATGTTGGGCTGTGACCCTTCTGAGATAACTCTTGAAAGAGCCACATCTGCTGCAGAAGCTGACATGGTCCTTTCTTTAATTCTTATTCCTTCAAAGCTGGGAGTCAAGCCTGCTATTTCAATACTGTTTCTTTTCTGCAGCTGAGCATGGCGTGCCGATGTTAGAGGTTCACTGACTTCCTGAAGAGAATGTGCCACAGGCAGGCTGTCTTCCTGAAATGTCTGGACAGAATGGTGCACTCGCCTTGTGATAAGATCTGGATTGCTGCTGCTAATGTAGATGTGTCGTGAAAGGTCTGGAGTACTATTTGCAGGTCTTGGGTACGGGTATGGGGGAGGTGGCCGATAGACTTGGGTCTTCATTATATTTGGTGCTGGGTAGTCCTGAGCCTGGAGCTGCACATTTGTCAACTCGGGTACACTGACTGCCCCAACAACTGGGCGCTTTTCAGCAGGATAGGGATAGGGGGATTGGCTATGAAAACTGTAGTTCAGGTTAAATGGATAATGGTTAGATTGTGGGGAAGCAAAGTGGGCATGTTCACGTATTTCAGGTTGACTGTAAACTAAGGCATCAGGTCTGCTGTAGGCATATGAATTGCTGATGTTAAGATTTCTCATTGAATGGCTCTGTCTATCTGTGTGCACCATTCCTCTGTTGAGCTGTCTCATCACAGTTTCATAGTCTGGCGTCGGACGATAGGAAGGCGGGATTAGTGCACTATGTCTATGTGATGGGACATAATCGGTTCTGAGGATATCGCTTCCGGTAATGCTTGGGTTAGAGGACATGGGGGACGGCTGCAAGTAGTGCTGTGGATTGTTCAAGGAGTTTGTGCTGTGCGCGCTGTAGACACTCCCATTGCGGATACGACCACCGTAGTCATGAGGGGCTCTATCCAAGCTAGTCTGAGAGTGACAGTAGTATCCATTCTGATTACTCACAAAGAGGTTATCTGAAAGCAAAGTTTAAGAACAATCTTCACGTCCAAGACAGCAAATAAAGATACCCTCTATTAAGACTTAGCTAACTGATGTTTGAGATTTAAGTCTCAGTTATTCTTAGCTATGTATGGACATGGGAAGGTAAAAACCCCACACCTCAGCTTTTTTGTTGCAATTGATACCTAAGGTAAAACACTGTCTCACCTGAACAATGGATTTCTTCTCTTTAGGATAGGTTCACTAAGTTTCAGTCCAAGTTAAACAAAATCCATATCAACCTTAAACCATGCTAATTGAAAGAAAGAACATTTACACCAGGGGCTGCACTATTCATCAGTGTAAACAACAAGAAAGGAAAAAAGCAAACAAAAAAAGCATCAGAAACCTAGAAACACCTCAACAACAACCAAACAAAAAACCCCTCACTCTTCTCCCCCCAGGATATAAGTAGACATAGTACCTTTAAAAAAAAAAAAAAAAAAAAAAAAAAAAAAAAAGGTAAATAATAAAAAACTCCACCACTTTTACACAGAAATTTGGAGACACATTTAAACCACCACCATATATTGTTTGTCCATTAACATACATTGATTTGCAGTCAACAGCTCAATATCCAAATGGAGACCAGTGACAAGTGGCATTCCTCAGGGGTTGATATGGGGACTGGTGCTGTTTAACATCTTTTCTCGGCAACAAAGACAGTGGGATTGAGTGCACCCTCAGCAAGTTTGCAGACAACACCAAGCTGTGTGGTGTGGTTGACATGCTAAAGAGAAGGGATGCCATACAGAGACACCTTGACAAGCTAGAGATGTGGGCCCATGCAAACCTCATTAAGTTCAACCGGGCCAAGTGCAAGGTCCTGCATCTGGGTCAGGGCAATTCTAAGCACAAATACAGGCTGGGCAATGAGTGGATTGAGAGCAGGCCTGTGCAGAAGGACTTGGTTGTGGTGGTAGATGAAAAAATGAATATGAGCCAGGAATGTGCACTTGTAGCGCAGAAAGCCAATCGCATCCTGGACTGTATCAAGAGAAGTGTGGCCAGCAGGTTGAGGGAGGTGATTCTCTCCCTCTACTCCACTGTTGTGAGACCCCACCTGGAGTACTATGGTCAGCTCTAGGGCTACTAGTGTAAAAAAGACATAGACGCATTCAAGGTGGTCCAGAGGAGGCCAGGGTGGTGATCAGAAGGCTGAAGCCCCTCCTCTATGAGGACAGGCTGAGAGAATGGCGGGTTGGAGGAGTGAATCTTGCAAGAAGACCTTATAGTGGCCTTCTAGTACCTAAAGGGGGACTACAGGAAAGACAGAGAGATACTCTTTATCAGGGACTGTAGTCATAGGACAAGGGGTAATAGCTTTAAACTGAAAGAGGGTAGATTTAGATTAGATTCTTTAACTGTGAGGGTGGTGAGACACTGGAACAGGTTGCCCAGAGAAGTTCTAGATGTCTCCTCCCTTGAAGGATGCCCAAGTTGGATGGGATTTTGAGTGCCCTGATCAAAGCTTTCCAACCCAAAGCATTCTGTGATTCTATTTCACATTAGCCTATACGCCTAGAGTAGCAGTAAGTGCTTCAGTGAATGTTTTAATACAAATCTATCTCCTGTTCACCATATAAATATATTCAGCTCTAGCTCAAGTAGCTACAAATGCAAATTATAGATTTTACTTTCTCAAGTTGTGTGGTGTGGCCTTGGATTTAATGAACTTACCTTGGGAGGATGCATATGGTTCAGTATAATGACCATTGTAATGCAGCTGAGGTGGTGGAGGCATCATATAAGGCTGAGGCTTGGGCTAGGAAAGCAAGCATCTTATTGTTAGTTAAAAACTCATTTATTTTAAAAATAAGTCTTGAAGATTTTTTTTGTATTATATATATAATATATAATGTATAATATACACATACATGCAAAGTCTTAGTCTTAAAACATTTCTCTAAATCTGCAATGTATGTTCCTACTGTGATGTCATACAAGAAACAATTTTTTAAAAAAGGAAACAAAACTACATGACACCAACCCAAGACTGCACCTTGCCATCTAATATCTAGGAGAGTCTCCTAGAAACAGAGCAATCAAACTAAAAATACAGGTGTTCAAAATGCTTTTCACAGCAATATTTTAATTCCATTATTCAGATGTTACATAGCAGCTTTTTCTACAAGCCAGAAACAGTTCCTCACATACTAGACTCATCTTTTTCATTGCTCATTTTATTTCACTGAAGTAAACTAACATCTGATTCAAAGTCAACTGAAGTCCATAAAAACGCAAATATGAAACTATTTGCTCTCCCTACCATAGACATCCTGGATGAAGATCGTCTTCTAACAGGATTCACTGTAACAGGCTGGGTTTGTCTGCAGAAGAAATTTTACGGTGACAAATGATTCTTAACACCACCAAGGCATATTTCAAACCTTGGAAAGTGTTCCCAAATTCAGTTAAAATCACTGTACATTTCTTGGAGCCAGGTCCTGTGTTAAACAGTCCTTCCCCAGTCTCAAAAGAAAAGAGCTCCATGAGTAAAACACCATCACTGACAGTATGAGCAGAAAAATACCTCAGTTATTTTTCTGCCTCTTTTCTATGAAACATAAAAAGGAGATGTCCCTGAAGCACTGCAGCAAGACAGAAAAAGCAGCAGAGTAACAGCGGACTAGTTCTAAATTTGAATCCCATATAAAATCTGATACTGAAAGTTACCTGTTTTATAAGACCAGACATAGAATTGTTAACAGAATGTAATGTTACAGGAACTGTAAAGTGCGACAATAGAGCATGAGCATTTACATGTTCCAATATTCAAGCTAACAATAATTTCTTGGGTTGCCTCCAAGATGTAAGGTTCAGAAAACTGAAGCTCCTTTTTCCCCACCCAACACTGCTCATGTACTCCGCGTCTTGCAGCAAGACAGATGTCAAAATACAGCAGAATAAAAGAAACTCAGGAACTGCCAGATTTCAGAAAGAAAAGACGATTTTTCAGCTCACCCTTTGGGAAGTGAAGGACGAGAAAGGATTGGAAAGCGTGGAAGGGAAAGAATGAGGGAAGATTTCTGAGAGCCCTCATCAGGTGGAGAATCCAGGGAATCTCTAAAGACAAGGTATGTACAGATTAAGAAAAAAAAACAACCCTGAACTTAATACGGGTATGCATAAGACAGTTTCCAGCAGCAAGACCAGATGACAGAAAATTTTAAGAGTAGAGATAATCAGAAAAGTTTCCTTGAGGACTTTACCTATTAATAAAACCACACTGTGGTGATAGGATTAAAATAGGTAATCCTAGAGACTGCCATTTGTTACAGAACTATAGAACTGACATTATTCAAATAGCAAAGTACACATCCCACAAATGCACTATTTCTACCACTATTTCTTATCCCTCTCAAAAGGTTGTCAGGTTTACAAGCTTAGAGGTGTGAGGTCTACTCTATTCCAAACTACTCTTACGCTTCTAAAATAAACTAATATTAAACACACTAGCGAGTCATCCGTGGTATAAAATATTCTATTATCTTCCTAGTGGCCTCAGCAAATTTTGGACCAACCCCTCCATAGCTATCTTCTCGTCTACAAGGAGGAGAAATGGAACATTTGGGAATCATGTTTTTTTATGATGGACTATTTACTTGGTCTAATTCTTTATTCTTTGACTGAAGAAACTTAACTGAAGGAAAGCTGTTCCAGTGGAGTAGCTCAAATTCCAGTCTTTGATTTACAAGTTGGAGACCAGCCCATTTAAATTCAGTTTGATGAATTGTATTAAATTTACTTTGCACTGGTGCTACTTGAGCTACACAGATTCCATGGATATCCAAAGAACCACATACCTCTCAGCTGTCAATCCAGCACATTTCAGGAGTGCTTCACATACACTTCCCGCCCTTCTAAAAGCCTCTAGAGTGTCCTTTTAGAGCAGTTCACCCAAACCTAGGCCAAAATCCCAGTGATTCCAGTAGGTCACAAACATTCTAGCAATAATAGCCCTCAAAGCAACTAAAGTCTGTCATAGTGCCGAGTTCCAGCAGCAGAGGCCAAAGACTGCTACTTTTGGTAAGATTTCAGTGATTAATCATATTGCCTTCTGTTATAAAGCAGAACATGTTTGAGAAACTGGTGGTTATTTTCTCAAAACAGAAAAATCATTAATTACTACCATCTAAAAAGGACAGTAAAGACAGTACAGAGGTCATGAAAGGTTTCATTTCCCAGTGGAAGCTTCAAGGGTATCAAGAGTCGTGCTATTGTATTCTACTTACAGGCTGCATTTATTTAGTCTGTAAAATTTGTGTCTAGCCACACACATCCTCCACACATATTTTGCTGTTTCCATATCTTCCTGCCAAAAAAACAATACCAAAATTTGCATATTAGACCCAATATGCATATCCTTCAGTTGCTTTCAGACAAGCCATTGAATTTTTAAGATTAAGTTGGCATTGTTTTTAATATAACTTCATTACTGTCACCAGGTTTTCCCTAAAATTATACTCTGCAGGCCTGAACATGTACTCTAGACTAACAATCTTACTAGACTGACGAAAGTTGAAGCCTTTGTTGAAGACACTCTTATCAGCTGTGACACTAACACAATTTACAGTATATATGTATCATGCCATATGATTCTCAACAGCTGCATGCTTGATAATGGCAACTGGTAGATGTTACATAAATTTAATTCTGCAAGGAATGCTGTGGCCCATTCCAGCAAAGCTCTAAGACCATATTTGTCTTTCAATGCCACTGATTTAAAAGTCAAAAAAGCATGATATAAATTTTACTGGAATGGATTAAAATGTTTATGACAACCTGAACCAAACTTATATACATACTCAACGTAAAAGGTCATATTTTTACTGCCTTTCCATAGAAAGCTAGCCAGAGACAGTACTACTTTTGACTCACTCATACAGTTCAAAGCTGTTAAATATATAAAAATTAGCCGTTATCTACTGAGATAAATTAGCAGTCTTAGTTTATGTTTTTATTTATTGACAACTTAGTGGGGGAAAAAAAAGTAAAAATCTACTCACAGTTTGGAATTGGATGGTCTCTTCTTTATTTGCCAGCTCTAATGCAAAAAAGGATTTGTTGTGGGACATGTTGGCAATATCATGCCACCTGCAGACAAAAGGGACAGAATACAACTAGCAATCTCTGATTTTCAAACCACAGAAAATGCAACTGAAGAAAAGAACCACCTCCAAGAATATGGATAAAGAACTGAGGACAAATAAAAAGTTCATTAATCTATACGAACAAGTTGCAGACCATCACTTCCATATCCATTAAATGACTGCTGAAAGGAAAATATATGTGTGACTAACTTTTGAAGATGTGCAACATGTAAAGTAATAAGATTATTACTTGACTTCTACTTGAAATTATTTCAAGTGTTCTTAAAAAAAAATAAAAATCTAACTTAGACAAATTTAGTTATTAGTACATAATAATGTCCCAACTCCTTGAAAACAAATAATACATTCTAGTGGGGGGCGGGAAATAAAAAAAATAAATCTACACTATACAGAGCTGTTAAGGCATTATTATACACATTTTCTAGAATGCTCTTGCATATTGACAGATCAGGAAAAGTCTAATTGCAAGAAATATAATATCATATATTTATTCAACTTCTTGTAAAAGATAAATGTAGTTTGACCCATTAGTGATACATTAGTGTAAATAAACCTTATATCATTGGTTTCTTAAAGAATATTCTGCAGTGCAGAAACACAGGGAAAAAGCATGATCTGCATATAGGACTCTACAGGTATTTATATGTATTTTTATTATGCAGGTATAGCTGATAGAATTTTCTATAGCTACTCACTGTCATACGCATGAGGCAGAGAAACATTCATTTACCCATTGTGAGACAGAACAAATTTAAGTCCTTGTTTCATAGGCATTTGTGGACGCAGTTATGAAATTATCAATCTGAAGTATAACCCAGCCTTTATAAATTGTACTAGTGGGTCACTTGTCTCTGCTTTTTTTTCCACCCAGATATCATGATATATCTATACCTAGTAGAACTGCCCAAAGTCATGTAACAAATAAGCAATAGAGCAGAAAACTGGATCCTGAAACTGGAATATGAATACTTTCTGATGCTCTCCAATGCAACTTTTTTCTTATGTTTACATAGGCACTGCATGCATAATTTTTTGTGAAATTATGTGAAATGCTCGGACAAAGCTTTATTGATCTCTGCGTGCTTGGAAAGTTGTTGCTTCATTCTGCAAGAAAGCAGAGCAGGGCACTTCTACCACTCTTCACGATTAAAAGGAACTTGGCATCAGCTCTCCTATCATTATCAGAGATAGAGATTTTTGTGATGGACAGTTAACAGTACTGAATTTATAACTTCTATTAATCAAAACCACTAACAGAAAGTACAGTTGCTACTTTCTCTAATCCCAGAAATTCACCACGAGTTCCAGTAACTGTTGGACCACAGGTTATCAAGATTCTGATCACATTCAGCCAAAAATTCAATACTAGAAGATTAAAGTTAGCTAAGAATAAAGCTTATCTTACTCTAGTGATAACTACAGATTACTAAGATTCATTAAAAAATAACCTTGATATGTATTTTTAAAAGCTTATTCCAAATTCTGTCCAAAGATGCCCAAGCAACCCCTCTTGAAGTCAGTGGGAACCAGGCCATTTCACATGATGACTGAATTTTAACTGTTGCAGACATGCCAATTCTACGATTTAACTATCAGAACATTAAATAAAAAACTAAAAAGAAAATTTATGAATCCAAAATAATGAAACAACTGTTATCATGGAGGCTCTGAGCAAACTGGTCTAGTTAAGGATGTCCTGGCTTACTGCAGGGGGTTGGACTTTGGAAGTCCCTTCCAACCCAGGGCATTCTATGAATCTATGTGACTCTCCTCTATTTGTTTTATATATAATATATGAAAGGAAATCCTGGATAATTTTACAATTTAGTATTTCTCAGTAAATTCATGTGCCCATCCCAAGATTTAACATATTCTATGTGCAGATAATTGCTCCTTTTTGACTCAATAAATGTTTTGCAATGGAATGCACATTAAATGTTCATCTCTTAGAATTCATCTCGCTTGAAGAGATGCATCCTATAGTAAATATGTTGAAAAATTCCCATGGACTTCAGTATTCACTGTAGCATGATGACTACTTTACTATGTTTGGGATTATCAAAAGAATAAATACACAACATATGTAAGAGTCATTCATGCTCATGAGGAGCACACATGAAATGAGAAACGCACAAAGATATTTTAAGAATGAACAATACTAACCTAAATATGACAGGAGGACGACCGTTTTTGTGTTTCACAAAGATACCATCAAGACATGCTCCAATGAATATGTCACTTCCTTGGCTGTCCTGTAAGAAGTTGCAAAACAATTATGCAAATACGGAAAAAAGTCTTTGAAAGCAAAGTTACATGAGAAGCAATTACTTTTACAGCTCTAGGGGAGAAAAGGGATGGCGTGGGCCTTGGGTTTTATTTATTTTTGGCAGAAAGCAACCCTTTTTACATAAGGAAATAAAGCAACTGAGACAAAGAACAAAGCCCTGTTTACCTTTGCAGGATAGGTCTCTTCACCATAGCCCTCCATTCTCTCTACTTCTTGCATATATAACATTTCCGCATCAGGAGGAGTAAGGCCTCTATGAACAAAAACAATGATCAGCTAGTACTGTCAATAAGAAAAAGCTGTCTTTGTTGGGTTTTTTTGACTGACACTGTCAAAACTTTAAAAGCATCCCCAAGGCTTCTAGGCAACCATCAAATCATGCTGTTTTCATCTGTACTAATGGCTGATATATTTGTCTCAGCCTTTACACTTTGATTCTAGTAAGTTCTTTATCTCAGGCATCTCTAGAGGCAAATGGTAACAAAGACCAGCTAAAATTACCATCTCTGCTAACGGCAGACAATAATAACATTCTTCAAATCCAACACCATCACCGTATTTTCTCACTTTATCAGAATGATTGTTCTGGAATAGGTGTAAAAGACCTGAATTTCCCCTGTTGCAGCATATGTATTTAGAACCTATATGATGTTTGATGCTTCACATTTCAGGAAAGATAGTCTCATTTTCTAAATGCTGACAGAAGTTTAACTGCAATGGTTTGAAAACACGAGGACAAGTTCTGTAGGTAAACATAATGTTTTGTTTAGTAAGACCAATTGGTAAAGACAGTTTTACCACAGACTTGCAGTAGTACCACAGGGATTAAAAGCTTCTATTTCCCTACCTACCTCAGTTGATCTCATAAAAGACATTATCTCTACCTGCAAAATCCTGTCATGCTCATTCTTATGTGTCTCAGTACCTTTACAATCATCAATCTCTCTGTTTCTTCACTTTTTCCTAATGTCATGCAGATTAAATTTTCTTTGCTGAACCTTAAGCATACAATCTTGTTACAAAAGCATTTCAAAATTAAACAGATTTGAAATTTTCAATATGTTGTTTTAAAACAATACAGGAAAAAATAATCAGTGTTACATAGTCACAAACATTTTTCACAGATAAATCAACAACAGAGAACTTAACTTTCCTTTGTCTTGGACTACTGCATCTTACCTACCTTTTACTTGAGATCATAAGCATTCTGGCACAGTGACTGTCTCTACATTTCTATGGCCCTCCCTATCTGCCAATGTTGTTTATCAAGAAACATTTTTACCTAAGTCACAGCTTCGTATATACAAGTTTCAGAAAGATTATACAAGTGAAGTCACACTTTTTGTGTCCTGTATTCTTAATTTTCAAGCAGAATACTCTTATTTATTTTGACAGTCATTCTTTTCTATTTTCACTTTCATTCAGCAAACTTCTTGTCATTTTAATGAAGATGTATCAGTGAAAAACTCATCTAGATGGGAGTGAAAGCAGTCCAGCTGTATTCTGAGATTCCCAACTTGCTGAGCAATCACATCAAAATTAAGCAATAGTTTTAGAAATTTTACCTGTATTTCTGATGTAGCAAGGCAACTTTCTGTGTCGCTTCTTCCAATATTTTTTCTTCTTGTAGCCAACCCTTAAGATAAGACAGCATTTATAGAATGGTTACAGTTTCTTTACACAGGTGAATTAACTCTCCACTCTAGTCTTGGAGCTTATATACTGTAATGTGCACAGAAACAATACAAACACTGTTTTGAAGTGGTTTTACTCACTTTCCCATCCCCATCCTAACCTTCTTTTCAGGGTAATACACAATAAGGTTGAAAAGACCCTGCAACATCATTGCTTCTATGTAATGCAAGGTATCACATCTCACTCCAGTCTCAAAGAAAACCTTTTACTGAATTTGATAATGGAGTCTTTAATAATGATTTGCATTTACATATCTAAAGAAAGATTTTAATTTAAATGTATCAATTTAGAGTAAGCACTTACCACTGGAAACAAAGCAAATCTTTGTAGAAACTCCTGAGATTCATACTGGTCATAGTCTCCAAAATCAGCTAAAAAATAAAACATTTTTTTAATTCAAACATTTGTAACAAAATGATTCAATATTGGAGTAACTGCAGCAGGATCTCCAAGTAGTAAATCTCCATTCAATTGAACTACAATCTGAAAACAATGGAACAAATTAACCAGTAATGTTCATGAAGAGAAAAATTAAAGCACATTCCACCTTTTTACCTTGTTCTGAAAAATTGATAATGGTCCCTGTGGATAGGAAAGAAGAAATCATGAACAGAGTGCTGCTCCAAGCTCCTTTGTTCCATGGGGTTTTATTTGTTTATTTTTAATCACAGAATAGTTGAGGTTGGAAGGAGATCTACCCCTAAGGAGGGTCAGCTACAGCAGATGCAGTCTAGGATGTGGTCTAGGTGGACCTCAGCAAAGCCTCTGACACAGTCAAAAGGAGAAGCTGATAGCATGTGGCCTGGACAGGTGCACCCTTCACTGGGTTAAAAACTGGCTGGATGACAGGGCACAGAGAGTAGTTATGAATGGTGCCACATCCAGTTGGTGTCTGGTGACTAGTGGTGTACCCCAGCAGGGTTCAGTACTAGGCCTGGTTCTATTCAACATCTTTATTGCTGACCTGGATGAGGGGATCGCGTCTACCCTTAGTAAATTTGCAGATGATACTAAGTTAGGGGTGACTGCTGATCTCCTGGAAGGCAGGGAGATGCTGCAGAGGGACCTGGACAGGCTGGGTCGATGGGCTGAGGCCAATGGGATTAAGTTCAACATGTCCAAGTGCCAGGTCCTACACTTTGGCCACAATAACCCCAGGCAGCGCTACAGACTGGGAGATGAGTGGCTGGAGAGCAAGCCCTATTGAGAGGGATTTGGGAGTACTGGTTGACAACCAGCTGAACATGAGACAGCAGTGTGCCCAAGTGGCATGGAAGGCCAATGGGATCTTGGCTTGTATCTGGAATAGTGTGGCCAGCAGGACTAGGGATGTGATTCTCCCCCTGTAGCTGGCACTGGTGAGGCCTCGCCTCTAATACTGTGTGCAGTTCTGGGCCCTGCACTTCAAGAAGGATATTGAGGTGCTGGAGCAGGTCCAGAAGAGAGCAACAAGACTGGTGAAAGGACTGGAGGAAAAGTCTTATGAGGAGAGGCTGAGGGAGCTGGGGCTGTTCAGCCTGAAGAAGAGGACACTCAGGGGGGACCACATCACTCTCTACACCTACCTGAAAGGTAGTTGTAGGCAGGTGAGGGCTGGACTCTTCTCCCAGGCAACCAGTGACAGAACGAGGGAGCATGGCCTGAAGCCAGGGGAGGTTTAGGTTAGATAGTAAGAAGAACTTCATTACGGAAAGGGTCATTAGACACGGGAATGGCCTGCCCAGGGAGGTGGTGGAGTCGCCATCCCTTGTGGTGTTTAAGGAAAGACTGGATGTGGCACTTAGTGACATGGTCTAGCTAGGTGGTGTGGTGTCAGGTCTTAGGCTGGACTTGATGATCTCAAAGGTCTATTCCAGCCTCAATGATAATTCTGTGTTAATTCTGTGTTATGTAGATTGTCTCAGAGCCTTCTCCAGTCAAGTTTTGAATACAGAGGATGTAGATTTTAAAACTTCACTGGGCAATCTGTTGAAGCGTCTCACCACTCTCAAAACAGAGAACTCTTACTACATTTGACAGAGTGTCCTGTATTTCAATTTGTGCCCATTGCCTAAGACTCTGGCTCCATCTTCTTTACTCCCTCCAGTCAGATACTTAATTACTTGCAGTAGTAGCTCTGGTACATTGCTCTGCCTTGCAACTGGACTCAAACACTGCACAGAAGCAGCTGGACCACCCTTCCACTGTGAAGCCTTCTACAGCTCCCTACACCCAGATGTGCAGAAAACGTGGGACCTAGAAGTCCTCCTGGACTCAGGGGCATGCTCAGAAGGCACTTAACAGTTTTCATTTTAATAACAGTTTTGATTTTACATCAAACGGCATCCCAAGGAATTTGACTCTTTTTCTATTTTCTATTTCCAGGAAAAAAAAAAAACAAACAACAAAAAACTAGCCAACATTTCAAAGAAGAGAAATACAGCAGTCTAAATTGGAAAAGTTAGGTGCCAGTCTCACAGCAGAAACTGTAAAGCCTGTATGGAACTCCCAAGAATATTAACACAATCCCCAAGTAAACAGATCCTATTTACGTTACCACAGATTCTCATCCATAATAGCATAATTTTAGAGACATTTATGAACCAAATTTGCATTAAACATTAACAACTAATATCCAAGTTATTTATGGTGAAAGGGGAGAACTTGTGACACACTACACAAACACAGCACTTGAGATAAAGCAGCAGTGTTTAGAATTAGCCTATTGTAATTATTTCAAATATGGATCATTTATGAAATGGGTTCATTCAAAACATCAAACTGTTTCTGTTCATTCACCAGATAAAATTAGTTAACCTACTTGGTATAAGCTACTTTAGTCATTTGAGCACAATAATTTAGAACCTGCGTTTTTTCTGAGGTGCTTTTTCACTGTTATCAACACATATACTTTGTCTCTTATACAAGACTGAAAAAAGAATGTGAAAGCTAAAAGGATAAATATTTTCCATCTGGAAAGAGGATTATATTGAAAGATTTCTATAAACAACTCACTAAGCAGAGAGACATTTACACTGTCCAAAGATATGAAAATAACAAAGCAAGATTTTGTCAGTTGAAGACCATTAAATCCTGGCTTGGATTAAACAGATTCACTGTTATATAAACAAGGCACTAATATAATTCACCCTAGTCCACTGGTAACCACATTTTCGAAAAAACTTTATCATCATTTTTAATGTGATACTACCAACACATATTATAAAAGAAAAAAACCAAAACCAAACAAATACAAGTTGTATGTACTGCCATGATTTTACATCTCTTTCAATTTTGGCAGATTTACAATTTCTGTTAGATATACTGGAGTGGTATTCACTATGAAGCAATAGACAAACACACTAAACAAAACTGTTGCCATTACAGACTTTTATTTTAAGAGATTTAAGATGGAACAAGCATGTTAGCAGGGAACAGCAGACATGATAAGTAGACAGACTTAGGACTGGTGGTTTTCTGGTGTATACTCTATCCCATCTGACCCCAGTCAGAAAAACTAAAGCAGCCATTTTCATGTATCACAGAAACAGGTCTTCAGGAGCAATTTGAACATAGGAATTGCACACTTGCATACTACCTTGAAATAATCTTACATGTTAGGACATTTGGGATAAAAAGTGGAAAATACAAGTGCTACTGTACATTCAAACTTGCTTATTTATTAAAACATGTCTCTTTCTCTTGTTATCATGTCAGAATAAAAAGTTTTCATTAAGAGAAATAAATGAAAGGTCTCTGAAGGTAAGCAGGTGACTAAAGTCTTTGCCCTCCAAGGAATTTCAATGTCTAATAAAAACCCAGCCCCTGAAAATACATGTTAAATACCCAGCTACACCTCTGAGGACTGCACAGAAATACCAGCAAGTTTGTGGCCCCTGATGCCACTGTTCCCCCTCCTCAGCCCATATGACAAAGTTCTAAGGAGAAGGCTTTTCTGGATTGGGTCTCTGAGCAATAAATAGAAAACATGCAGCATAAAATATATCACCAAAGTTTCTAATGCTACATTAGCTAGTTTGCACAATTGCCTTACTTACCCTGAACAGCTAAACCAGCCAGATGTATTGCTTGTTCCAGTGTGCAAGGAATGGTGCCCTCCAAGATATCTTTCTTTAATTGCAAATAATACTGATACCTACGTGAGGAAAAAAGAAAAAGCTAACATGGGCTTCTTAATTTAAAGACAGTGCAGATGAATGTGCCTGCATTTCCTATTCCTCTTTGCATTCCCCAGTTTGTGTGGAGAGTAGTCTTCCTCATTATTTAGACCCACTACTTCTTTGCTTACTCCTCCCTTATCGCTGTAGAATAAAATACTGCTACTTCTTCAAAGGATCTTCACAACTTCTACTACTTTACCCTCATAACTTTTTATTTTTACCTCTTACTTCCTTAATATTCTTATTATCTCCTCTTTACAATGTTCAGTACACTGCTGCTCTCTTGCTGCATTCTCTTCCAACAGAGCCCATGTTGCACATCCTTTCAATCACAATAGTGACCTTCATGTTTGCATTACAATTTCTGAGTATATTTTGTTCCCACTTTCAAGGCACCATTTTTTTTTCTTTAGTATGACCATTTCCTGAGTCATCTCTTGTACATGAAACCACCACTAACTGTAGCATTTGTTCACAGTCTAAACAACTATTATCTTGAATTTTTCTGCACCTTTCAGTCATCCATGCAACACCTTACCTTGAGCCCAAAACACCTCAAAACTCAAAAATGCCATTATAGCTACACAGACTTTGCCAAGAGGGACAGTTTTCTGTAAGACTAGTTTTAAAAGCTTCTTAACTTCCTCGTATTATATGTCAACTCTTGTGAAGTAAGGCTTTAATACTGAGAACATGGAAGTATGTGCTGCAATTCATTCAGTGATCAGAAAGGTCAAGTAAACTCTACACAAATTTCCATCAGGCTAAAAGATGTCTCTCTTCCCTCACCATTCAACAGTCTGTCAAATACAGTGACATCGTATAAATATTGTTTGGACTTATTGGATCCTACTATAAAAAAGCAGTATGCCGTATGACAGTAAATAACATCCTTATACAAGACACAAAAGAAGAGCTGGGACTAAACCCAGGCCTTAAAACAAAAAAAAAGAACAACAACAGAGAACTGAAAAGAAAAAGCCACTGCATATCAAAGCATTTGGGCATCCAGTCAAGCACCAGAATGTAAGCTCTTTCCACAGAACTGCTATTAAAAGTAAACATACAGACAAAGGATCTTGATGCTACCTCATGATAGTACAAATATCATCCCTTTGTCTATGATAATTTTATCTCCTGGTATACATTAAATATGTAATTTGCTTAAACACACAATTTCATTTATAGTTAAAAGGCATGAAGAAAATCCACAGATTTCTAAAACTAATCCAGTCTCTCACTATCGTACATCAAAGCAAATACCACCCTCTAGGACTTGGGTATAAAGCTGGCACAAATTCCTGCTTTCTATGTGGCATCAGACTTCGAAACTGCTGTTAAAGCTCCAGCACAAACATTATATTCTTTAAATAAATACCAGAGAATAGTCAAGGTTTTTCAGGCAACTTAGCTATTCAATGCAACACTACGACATTTCTCTTACTCTAATGCATCCTTGTATACAAACAAGCACAGAATCTGAACAAAAGATTTATTTAAAAAAAAAAGAGAGATAAAACCCAATAGAATGACTTTTTAAGCCAGTAAAAGTGCCGATAAAAAGCCCCAAATGTAATAGTTTTCAGAAAGAAAATAATCTTACAGAAATCACACATAAAACAAAAACAAAAGCTGTCAGGAGTTGAGCAATAACAGCACCATTGCCCACACCAAGAAGCTTATCTCCCTGAAAAGCTTCCATGCCACAATTAATGCGAAAGGTCTCTGGGAAGGTATTTTAGCATCAGAACGTAAAGACAGTTTTGTGTAACCACAGAATAAATTAAGCTGGAAAGGACCTCTGAGTGATCATCTGGTTCCCCACTGAAAGGGACAACTTTAAGTTACCAGCTTAAACAGGTTAATTAAAGTAAATGTTTGCAATCCAGTTGCTGGGTTTGTACTTATTTACCTGTCAATACCTATATTGGAACAACTACACATATTAAGACACTAGAAGCTAATAAATAGGCCCATAGGAATAACCAGTCAGTACATGTGCTCGATTTTACTTTTCTTGTTCAGCACCACTTTTGTGACGTTCCCTAGATTCACAGTAGAAATGCGTATGATATCAAAGCTAACATCCATCTTCATTGCCTAGTGAGACACAAAAAAAATGACAAGCTGAAGCTTATCCTGTAGTTTGCCAATGTATTGTACTCTAAGTACAGAAAGTCCTGAAAACAAAATAAAGGAAAGCATAGCTCAATAAAATCTTTATGTGCTTTTGTGCAGGATGGACATCCCGGAATGCAACATGTGGCTCTTCAAAACAAAAAAAGAGAGACAAACATGAAGGGACTAAAACAATTGAAAGTCTGACCACGCAAGTATGCCTATTACTGAAAACAGGTTTGAATAGGTTCCTAAGATCACCAAAAAGTTAGTTGTTTGCTTAGTTTATCACATATTTGAAATATTCAAAATGGAAATAAATACACAGTTTGAACATAAATTCTGCCTAAAATAATAAATTCTAAAGAGGTGGTAGAGGGGAAAGCAGACAATTTTTAAAGAAACCATACATATTAGAATGCTGAAAGAAAAATTACAGACACATGTATGAAGTCTACCTGGTAATCTCCTGCTGAAGCTGAGAAACAGTAGGCACGTAGAACACTACTCCAAAATACACAGTTGGCTCCAAGGCATATTTGTCCAGCTGCTTTTTCAGAGGCTTGTCCAAATCTACCCATCTGCGTTGATTCTGCTTATTATAATACCACAGACTGAAATACGTAATCTGAAAAACAGGCATTTCAATGGTGAAAAAAGTTAATATTGTGATATTAGATTAAATATATTGTATGAAAGTCTTACTACTTAGAAATAAAGTTTTTAAAACACAGACTAAGGCTATCAGTTATTTGAAACTTAAGAGAACTGGAGAGGCATTTACTATCAAAAGCAGATGTTACTTCCACACACGTCAGGTCCCCCCATCTAAAACATTGCAAATAAAGAGTAGGTTTGGTAGGTCCCTGACCCTGTTGTGGCAATTCACAGATATTAGTAGTAAGCACCTATGTGTCACAGAAAAATTGAGGGAAGTGAGGAAGGCAAATAGAAAATTACATGGGACAGCAGGAGAGTAAAGTATGGCTTCTCTGGGGAAGTGGCAGGCAGGCTCACATGGGCTGCTGAAGGACAAAAGAGCACAGGACAGCTGGTCAGTCAAAGACAAGCTCATTAAAGCACATATCTGGCTTATCCCACAAGCAACAAAATGACCAGATACAGCAGCAAGTTACCTTGCCTGAGCGGGCAACTCTTGACTAAGCCAAAAACCAAAAATACAGTATGCACTGGAACAGATTGCCCCAAGAGGCTGAGGGATGTCCATCAATGGAACGTTAAAATGCCACCGGATGACATCTTGAGCCACACAACCTAACTTTGATTAGATCTCCTCTGAGAAGGAGTCTGGACCAGAACATTTTTCTATCACTCCACATTATAGTTCTAAATCCATGCTGCAGAGGTGCTCATTCAAATTTAAATTTCTCCACTATGTTTAAACGCATTAAAATCTACTCCAACACCTTTAATCCAAACCTTTTCTTTATATATTTTGAGATGGTTTTAACTTACACAAAACAAAATTATTAAGGATGAAGTTCTATAAAACACTGGACTATTCATCAGAATTATTTTTTTACATCAATAATTTGTGTGAATTAAACTTGTAAAAAATGTCTATCTATCAAACAAAGTATTTACTTTTGTTTTTTCAGAAGTTCTAGCATTTTGATGCTCTGGATCACAGATTTGAAATTCATTGGGGAGTGGTAGCTAGTAGTAGAGAAAGGCCACTTAAGTACTTTCCTATGAAAATTTGCCCATATACATGTCTGAAAATCCATATACATACATCTTCCTAGTTTATAGCCTAAACAGGATGAAAAGCCTACCCCCATGGGATTCTGGCTGTCCCTTTACACTCTGACAGGCTGGCTACACACATAACAACTATGGCATGGGTGTATATGCTACGTCCCAAATCAAGGACAGCAGTGGAGTCGATGATCAATATCAGCACAGATCGTTCAGTAATTTTGGGCACAAAAGTCAAGGTGTGGCATTAAATTAATAAAACCAACTATTCCATAAAATTATTTTCTCTGAGAAATTAGCATAACTGGGAAATTAGAGCAAATTCTAAGGCATAATGTTCCTTTGACATTGCATAGTAGCAGAATGTCTTTCTTTGCTCCTCTCTAAATTAGCATCAACACAGTTTTAAGTGATTGGTGGTGGGCTTTCGTGTTTGGTTTGGGTTTTTCACCCAATGTTTAAAAAAATTCCTCTAAATTAAAATTACTCTATGTAATTGTGAGATCATTATGCATATAAAAAAAAAGTTAGGATGAAATCTACTCATTTAACCTTATTGAAGATCCTTTCTGCAAACTCCAAGACAAGTCTGGCCCTATTTGAGTCTGTGATACATAAATTAAATTGAATTAGAACTGTTCATAGAAGAAAAAAAGCATTTTTTCAGTGTAGTGGAAGACATCTGGAGAAAAGGCAGAATGCAGATATATATAAAATAGTTTCATGGTTGGGAAAGTTTAAAAGTCACCATAGAGAAACAGATTGTATTGTTACATCAGAAACAAGAGTTCTCTTGTAAAGCAAATCCTACAAACCAAATTTTTCACAGCTGGACACTGTGTGCTCTTCACTTCTGAATACCAAGACTCAAATTTAAGAAATCAGAAATACTTCCACTTTCAAGGGGACAAAAGGAATATGGTTCTGAATACAAATACTACAACCACTGTTTTCTATATTTCTCAGCGCAGGTGCACAAAGTTTGCTGATACCTTACACAACATTTTCTTATTTCTGTGTTTCAATCTCCCAATCATAAGATATAGTATGTGGTAACCTCCACCACCCCACAAGGATATTGAGAAGACTATATATTAAGACAGTATCTTATGATTCCACAAGATGTTAGTAATTATAACAGTAGTACTACACAAACTCCATTAAGAAATACTATGTCACTGCAACATCACACACTGAAAAGGCTAAAACATACCGAATGACTACTCAATCCTTCCTGCAGACTGAATGAGGAAAGGAATTCAAGTAAAAATTTGCATTTCTTTTTCATTACAAGACTGTTAACACCATGTGCACAGTCACAGGAGCCAAAGTCAGACTGTGATGCCGAGATCCTCTAACTTCCAAGTGTTCTAAACATAATGCACATACAATGCAAGGTGGTAATGCAAGTAAACTAGAGGACCAAACAAGAAAAATAACAGTTACAGTTGAACTACATGCCATGAGCTACTTTATCTCACTTGCTAGGAAGAGTTCAAAAAAGGAAAGTCTGCTGTACTGGCCCAGCCCACGTGCCCAACAGGTCAGCCGCATCAAGCCACAGGCTAAGAGCAGTCTGAAACATTGAACCACAACCTTCTGGGTGAGAGCAGAGGCTAAGGCAGACACTGAATTTGAAGGGTAACAGCTACAAAAACACAGAAACACAAGAACAAAGTTGAAAGACTTCTATAATAGATAACAGACAAACACTTTTGGGAACCAAATAAAAATGTATGCAAACATTTCCAAGCAACTGTTTGAATAATTTTCATCTGCAGCCTTGGTGCATTTAAGCTTCAAAGAAGCACAGACGTGTTAACAAGAAGAGCTCAAACTTTCATTAACGCTGCCACTGTTTCAAACTCTCTGACATAAGATACTTGTGATTCAACACCCTGAAGACTAAACTGAATGTATAACCCATTTTTAAGGCATGATCATCACTTGCACTGGTCTATTTAAAATACCAATCTCTTTTTCTCGCCTATGCATAGAACCGAGTAGTTAATGGCACAAGAGACTTAAGAAAAATGCTTCCACATTTTAAAACATTCTCTGGAATCCGCGTATCTTTAAAACAAGGTTTTTCTGCCATAGTAGTTTCCCTTACAAACTCCTTCGATTTGGGCTATCAAAAATGAAATGAAAGCCAAGAAAAACACTGTGGACCAAAGCTTGTCTTCTGACTTGTATGCAAACTTTTCATTTGACTTCAAGGACAGAATTTGATCCTATAAGTCTTCAGAGGAGCTTATGCACCCTAGAATATTCACACTGATTAAAATAGAATCCATTTTTTATTCATGGCTAAAACATTTTATTATTAGCAGCTCAGGACAACATCCAATGCTAAAAAGAATGTCATGACATAATTCTTAAAATATGTTAAGCTGTTAAGATTAACACTACTTTGAGGTTCATTTATTTTAGTGACTTATTCATGACTCAACCCCTTTGAAGGAAATCAAATAAAACAATAATGTAATTTCTGCAGTTACTTTCTACCTACCTGCTTTCTATCACTACGGACAGGAATAGTAAGGATTTTTGCACAAAAGGTCAAGCGTTATCAAGAATGCAAAAATACCAAAAGCCCAACACAGTATTAGAGCTCACATATTGGTGGGAGTGCAATGATTTCATCTATGAAGTCAACTAGACTTCCTAAGCTAAGCAGAGGAGCTTCATCAGGTATGAGTGTCACAAAACGACATTACAGTAGGTGACTATATTATATCTTTTGGCATCATGTACAATGAGAGTCCGGGAAGTGGGGGCTGATCAGTCTTAAGAAGAGACGAAAGTAAAATCTTACTGTGGACTTTAACTGCCTAAGAACAGTGGTATATAAAAGACAGAGACAGACTCTTCTTGGAGGTGCTCACTGAAAGTATGAGAAGCACCTGGCACAAGCTGCTACATGGGAAATTACAATTAGATCAGGAAAAAAAAAATACAATCACAAGACTAGCCAATCATTGGAACAGGTCACCCAAAAAGGTGTCAAATCTCTATCCTCGGAGACACTCAAACTCACTTAAGTAATCCTTGAGCCACTGGATCCAAGCTGGCCTTTCTGAGCAGAGAGTGGGATCATACAATCCTCAGAGGTCCCTTCCAACTCAAACTATTATGTGATTCTATGTCATTATAGAATTGATGCTGACAAAGAGGAACAGTTTACTGAGAATTTCTTGGATGTAAATTAAATAACACTTTTTTTTTTTTTTAAGTGTTCTTTTACAAACCCATTAAAAAGTGAGCTGTAAATCTTAAAATTCTCAGCGGTTCCCACATCTATGGAACATACTTTGCTGTTCCTCATCTGTTTTATAATTTGAAATGGAATCAGTGAAACAGTCCTCCTTCCCTGTACCAACTACCTGATACCAGTTAGCTACAACTAACTGCAGCATTTAATTTTATTTTCCTTAGTATGGATCAGCCTCATGCCTAATATTCCACTTTGGCTCTAATATAAACATAATTTGCATATGTCAGTTATTCTGATTAGCATTATAAAAAAACCAAACCAGTTTTAATATAGAATTTCAAGGTCTATTTTAGTCACAGTTTACACTACCTAGAAACGAAATAAAAATTACAGAAGTACGTGCCAGATATCAAATGTGTGTAATCTTCTCACTTGAGCTTAACAGCACGTATTATAATTTTAGAACTTGATTGTAACTTCCATTTTCTGGCAATACAATATAAAGAAAAAATTATGTTCCCTAGGATTTTGAGACAACACTGTTAGTGCCATCTTTAAAAAAAAAAAAAAAAAAAGAAAAAAAAAATATCTGAAAAACCTCAAACTAACAGAAAAAACATCCAATCACTTTTTTGTAGATTGAAGCAGGCAGGACAAATAGACTTTGGCATACATTCCCAAGGCATAGCAGAGTTTGAAGTTTACTTTGAACTTACGCATTTAATTATGTATTTCCCAGCTAATTTTCATATCCTATAATATAACTCTTACAGAATATCTCAGAGGTTAAAAACAGACTGCTAAAAAGAATTGTTTTCTCATTGCTAATACAGTCTCTTCGAATTAATGCAATCTGCTACCTGCTTCAAGGACACTGTGACCTGAGGAATCACCATCTTAGGATGAGGCAAGAAATTAAAAAAAAAAAAAGAACACAATAACAGGGTTTACAGAAGAATGCAATGAAAATATATTTTCAGGCTTTTCCTCTTTTACACTGGTACATACAAATAAAACAAGCCATAAGACCTTGCTGTGGAGAGAGCTGAAAACACCTTTTCATTATTTAAGTGTAAGCACAGCAGTCAGACTTAAAAATCCCGGTTAGCCCTAGGGCTCCACTGAGTCTAGCTTTATTATGTGCTTGGATACAAAATAGCTCCTGCCATCAAGATATCACAGTTTAAATAAACTGCATGCAGGAGAACCGGGTCAATAATCTTGTACTATGCCTGACTTCCAGATACCAAGTGAAAGCTTTACCCTATGCCCAACGGTAAGAACTACAGAAGGAGACAAGAGGCTCTGAAAATTCCCCAGAAACCCCACTCTTATCACAGCAGAAAACCTCCTCCACAAATCTTCCCAATCTCTAGGGTAGAAAGGATTTGGAGCAGCCTGGACTGGCCACTGTACAAGATCCAGACTTCTGGAAGTGGTGAAGAAAAACAAAACAGTGAGTCTTGCCATGTACCAGCTCCCCAGTGGAAAGTTGTACTCCTCTGCATACTGCCACAACCAATTCTTCTTGCAGAAAGAGGAGGACCACTGGCTAGCCTCATACAAATCCCTCCCTTTTACCCATCTGGGACCTCCTCATTTCAGGGTACTTTTGCTTATACTATTTTTATTGTCCTAGTACTGACAAGATCTTCAACTAGCTGCGGGAGGGAGTATTTAGCAGGGTAGCCATATGAATACAGAGAGGTCAGTCTTAAGTCTTAGTTCTTTCATAATGGTAACCTTTTTTCCAACACCCACCCATAAGTATTTTCTCCTAACTACTCCAATATGGGTTTCACAAATGCTATTTAAACAAAGCAATTGCCAATCATAGCTTAAAGCAAAGCAGCAGGGATAAGAAATAAACAAACAAAATCAATACTTTGCAAGGTCATCTGACATATTCCAATTTATTCAAGTTAAAACATTGCAGAATCACAATACACTGTGCTTTACACCCTTCGAATACCTTGTCTTCTGACAGGCAAGACAGCATAAGACAAAGGTAAACTGGCTAATTTAAAAGCTAAAGAAAAATGCCTTCACAGTGCATAGAAGACATTATATCCAAAACACATTTTAACCTCTTGCAGAAACAGGTCAGTTATCAACATGACCAAGAAACACAGAAACTTTTTTTTTTTGTTACTTTTTCCCACCGTTGTCCAAGGCTCTGAGAAGGATGGACTCACGCATCTGCTTTTGACTCACACCTTACACAGCACTGACATTAAAAGGATTATCATGTTCCTATTCATCAGAAGCTTAAATTCTGATTGCTTTACAACAGGGAAATGCAGAATTTCAAAGTAGTCTAAAAATACTAAACAAAAAACTAATGTCTTTTCTTCAGATGCAAGGAAAACCTCTTCTGTCAAAATTTAGTATAAAACTATACAACAATTCACAGACACTGCGACAGTGAAAAAATACAATTAAGCGGTATATTCAAATTCTGACCTAGCTTTATTAGGAAGCTGACGAAATCAGGGGCAAGGCTTCCTAATTGTGACCACTGCTTTCATGGAAGCACCTCCGTCTTATTACACTGAGCAGCACAAAACTAAGTGCAAATCCTATCTCTGAATGTATAGCTTTTTTCCTTCAGAAAAAATGAAGAACTACAATAATTGCAACAAGGCAATTACTGGTTTTTGTCTGGCTTCTCTGTCCTTCAATTTATCTTGATTCCTAAATTACAGTTACAGCACACTTAATTTGTACATGTTTCAGATGGAGTCAAGTTTGTTTTTCAATAAAGTAACATCTTTTAAATTAATAAGATTACACACTGAAGGCCTGTATGTTTATATGCATTCCTCCATGACAATTTCTCCTTTTCTAATTTTAATGAAAATCTGGTTAAGTGAGCAGTTTAATTATAAGCACTGTTTCTCCTCTTATTTCTCCAAGCATTAGCTAAAATTTTGTCAGACTTTGATACAAAGTAAACATAATTATGTTAGTGACCCCTCTGTCATGACATGGCCCAACTTTTATTTGCGAGTCATTATGATTACTGATACATAAACATGTGATAATATTTATGGTTGCATTTGGTCTTATTTTAAAAAACACTCCTTCCATTTGCAAACAGACATTTAAGAAAGCACCACACTGAATTAAAGGTATTTTTTGTGTCTTCTCCGAACAAGAGCTGTATTTTAGAATTCAGAACAAAGTTTTACAGCATAGTTCAAGCATTTCTTAAGCAGTTTCAGAACTTTGAAGTTATTCAGGATCCAGATCACCTTGATTCCTTCTTTCCTATCCATGTCCAAAACAAACACAGGAACTTGCATGTGTGTAACACATCATCTCCAAACAAGTTCCCTACCATTAGTTCTTGTACTTTGTCCCAAATCTCTACAACATATGCGCAGTTAAGTCAGATTCTGCTTGTACACAGTAGCAGAATGTGCCCTTTCATTCTGTTTTAAAGCTATTATTAGAAAACAGAAATAAAAGAAGTTCCAGCAGGAGAGGCAAATGAGCTGTAACAGCTCCTGACAAACATCCTATAGCTATCTACCTGTATTAACACTTAAACCCCCCACTCCTGTACTTTCAAGTATTTAATTTGTGTACTTATGCCCTAGATGCAACATGAGCAGTGTTGCACATACTTTTTAGGGTAGTTAGCAATCAGAGCTCTCAGCAGTTTTTCAAAACTTGTAATTCCAGAATGGTTTTCTGCAACCAATACAGCTTTTTGCATAAATCAAGTTTGGTTATAGTTCTCTCACAAGATAAAAGACAGGCTGTGCTACAAAGGATAAGTAATTTATGTTCCCTGTTTCCTTTGGCTTCTTTCCCCAGTTCCGCAGTTTTAGAGAGCTGGATTACATACCCACTGCTGATGAGTCACATTCTAGGAATACCAGAAGATGTTGTTCTTAGTGTAATGCATTCATTTCACTTTTCTGTAAAGCCTACCATTCAGTAAAAAAATAAAATTGTCAACATAGTTAGGGTTTAGGAAGTCTTAAGTATGTGTCCATACTAGTATACAACTTGGAAACTAAGGAGTACTAATTGAAAAAAATCAAATGAAAACCAGCGTTTAGTCACACAAAGCATATTTGAAGACTACTCATTTGCATAAAGACCTGTTAAAACAAACATCTTAAAAAAATAGCACGGCATTAAAAATATGCCATTAATTCACTGTCCAAATTCAGTAATTACAGACTACACCAGAGAGGAAGATAATTACAAATTGTACCATTCAGTGTATAAAAAGGTAGAGATTCTTCCCCTCATACCTTCTGCAACAATCTGTTGTGAATCATAGAATCATTATGGTTAGAAAGGACCTCCAGGGTCATCAAGTCCAACCTCTGTCCTAGTATTTCTCTAACCACTACACCATATCCTCAAGCGCCACATCTATTCGTTCTTTAAACACCTCCAGGGATGGTGACTCCACGTGAAGATGCATGAGAACCACATGTCATAACTGTGTAGCCCATATACAGTAATCCAAAACTGATACCTTAGTTTTCATAGCCACATTAGCTTTCATTAAGTATTCCAATAAACTTTCATGTTTAACACTTGGAATTCACACTCATGCTCGGTGCATCAGCAATATACAACATCTTATAGGAATTACTGAGCATTTTACAGTATCAAGGACCAATGTTGGGTTTGCAGATTTAAGCAAAGTGCTGGGGAAATTTTTCTTTCTGAAAAGTTTCTACTAAACAAACAGTCAGGAATGATCCAGTATCTGCTTGGCAAATCTGACTATTTAAAGGCAGAACAACATTTTTTGAATGCAAGCTCTGCAAAGTAATTTATATCCCTACTTTCCATTCCCTTTTATTGCAACACATTTTCCTGCCAAAATAATCCATGCAAGAATGCATGACTGAAGGAATCTGCTCAGAGTTCAATAGTGTACTGTCAACTCCCTTAGTCTGATATATGACTCTTAATTGAGGAAACTGCCATCTTTCTTTCGTTTTTTTTTTTTTTCCCCCAAATGGATTTTTAGGAGTAGTTCCAAAGAAAGAGATAATGAAGAATAGCTGGAAAAAAACCTGCATCTTCAATGCTCTGTGACCAGTTCAAAAAAAGCTACCAGTATTAATTCAGGAAGACAAAGGCTTTGCATTTTGCAAACCAAATGTAGTTAAAATTCTTTACCTTCTGTTGACTTTACAGTGACATTTGAGAGTGGATAGATAAAACTGACAAACTCCATTCACACAACAATAACTGAATTCCAAATATATGATACCTGGTATGTTCTAAATAAACACTAAGGCTATGAGAGTAGTTAGATTCTCCCTTTGCTTGAAGGAGCAAGATTAAAAAAACAGAAGTCATACTGTTGCACAGAATTGCATTTTTCCAAAATAACTACACTAAAAAAATATTTTGAGAATCTACAAGAATGCATATTGCAATGAAAAACAAGCACAGTAAACAAATACTTAAGAGATTAATGTATTCACATCTATGTCAATTATTTATTATTCTCCAAGCAGAAAAAAAGCATTCTGAAAACAACTAACGATATATAGCATTTCCTACTGAAAAATGATGCAGTAATGCATTCTGTGTACAGTAATAAATGTTTGCTTAATATTTGAACAAAGTTATAAGCAGCTTGACAATGGAAACACATTGTAAAAAAACCATAGTTATTAGATAACAGTTATTTTCACAATTACTCTTATTTTGGTTATCTAAGCCTAGGGTTTTGATCCTGTATATGAATCCCATATTCAAAACTTCATTATATAGTAGACTACATAACAGAGCAAAAGCATCTTTTCCACTACAGTGTTAGCAAGACTAAACTTATATTTCAAGTTTTCTCTCTCCTGCCCTCCAAAAGTGCACATGCTGTCACAGGTTAATGACTACAAAACAAACTAAACCTTTTCAGACTCTAGTAGGAAATGTCAGTTTACACAGGATCAAGAGCATTCAACTGCTGCAATCAAATCTGCCTGTATTCAACAAAATTATAAAACAATCACCTTGGTTCATAATGCCAATAATCTATGCAGATTTCTATAACCAACATTTTCCAGCTCAGCATTTCGGAAGTAATTAACTTAATACAGGAGATATATGAATAATCACTAGTTGTGTGGGAGAAGGGGAAATTTCAGTTGCAAAAGAATCCTTCAAAATATCAGGTAAGAAATTTTTGGGGGAAAAGTCAGGTTACAAAGATATATACAGATTCAACTAGTGCAAATCGCGTTTCCTCATGTGGCCAGCACTCAATCTAAATGACTATATGCTTACTCCAAGACAGTGTCTGCAAACCTGTTTGAGGTATTTGAACAAGCATTTTACAAATAGTTGGTAACTGGTACATTTAGCATATTTTATACTTAAGGTTCTTTTCACACCACTACTCCATGGGGGGGGGGGGGGAAGGAGCATGGTCCCAAGTAGCTCTCTTTCATATCTTTAGCTTAAAGTTGTCTCAAGTATTGCAGTAATGCTTATGTAGAATTTTGTTTTCTTGCCATGTTTTTTTTTTTTTTAAATAACATTTTCAGGTTTAAAAAACATGTTGCTTTGTCTATTGCTCTAAGTTTCTACTCACTGCCACTTCTCACTTGTCCTCCCCTTGGGCATTCACTAGCTCTGCAATGTATGTTTTGCAACTGTTCTTGAGCAATCCAAGTCCCCATCAAGACTAGAAGGTAAAGAAACAAGGGGAACACTGGACAGCTGCTCCAGTAAATAAACTGATTGCCCCACATAGTAAGGATTCACCACAAAGGTCATCTAGCACCAGAGACCAAAATCAAGCCTTCACTTGACAGTTCACTTACCTCCCGCAATTCAAGCCTCTGAGCCACTGCTTCCAGACTTTCCTGGCCTGTGCTTTCCACTGACAGCGTGAACTCCACAAACTCATTGTTGAGCAGCTGGATACGAGCCACCAAGCAACTCTTGCTGGATACTGTGTAACGTCGAGTTCGTTTCAATTTTAATCCAAAAGGTAGAGGCATCTTTTTTTTTTTCTCTCCCAGATGGTTACTTATAAAAAGCTACTACCACAAGGACCTTGAGAGGGGACAAGTAGCTATCTCCTCTCAAGAGGTAAGGAGCTGTAAAGTTTCCAGAGATCAACCAGCAGCAGCAGTATCCATTAAAGACAAGCAAGATTTCCAACAAGAGACAAGTAGAAGGGGCATCCACAAGAACCCTAGTATGGAGCAAAAAGAGAAAGAGAATAAATAAAAGAATCAGAAATACTTCGGCTGAAAGAGAAATGGTAACATGGGAAAAATAACACGTATACATTTTTTTCTAAGTAATCAGTCTACTTTTCCAAAATGCAGTGCTGTTGTGCATTCAAATAATGAAATAAGCACCAGAGTTTGTTTTTTCCACAGACTGTATCAGTCTTTGGCAAGCTGCTATTTTTTTTAACCTGTGAGTGAATAACGAGTCAATTAAATGTGGCTGCAATGCCTTAAAATAAGTATTTCTAAAAGGAATCAGTACTTAAATGAAATGCCTCTGAAATATGAGTTGCCTAAATTACTAAAACTGAACAAAGGCATTTCCTTTAAGAGCAAATCCAGCAGTCGGGCTTGTTTTTCAGAGCAGGATGCAGGCTCAGCCGCTATCTGTTGGATTAAACATAAAACCAAGCCACATAAACAATTAAGAAAAAAAAAAAAGAAAGGCAGGAAGAGAAGCGTTAAAGCTCACACCTCAGCCATTTCCTACCAAACAATTAAAATCCAGTTCCTCTAATTTTCCCTGAATTACGGCTGGCTCTACCATTATTTCTTGCGCTAAACTGCTGTATGACGTTTCAAGCTACGCTTTGCCTCGCTGAGCGAGTATGCACATTCAGAGAGCCGTTTATTTTATAATTTTCCCTTGAAAAACATACTTATTTCCAGTCTAAAGGTAGCCACACATTTCTCCACCTTTTGCAAACACCTTCACACCTCCCCTCCTGTCAACTCTGTACCATACAAGCTTCACCACTCTCCTCTTTCAAGTATTTCCTTCCCGCACACAGCCTAGCCTGAGAAACATGTCACTCTTACTAGTGCCGGCTTTCAGTAGCACACGCGAAATAAACCCACCCTCTGAATACCGGGTATTTTTTCCCTGCGGAAGTGCGTGTATCGAGAGCACCCGCTACAGCGAAGCCGGGCACCTCGGCTGCCGCTGAAGTCAAAGCGCTTCGCACGCTCGACACGCAGCCGCCGCCCCTGTGCGTGTGGCCCCGCCTTACCCCCCCCCCCCCCGCGCCCCCGGCCCCGCCTGACACCCCGGGACCGGCCGG
>WTSP01013074.1:0-19041 GCA_025331215.1 Actenoides lindsayi
GGGGGGGGGGTCCCGGGGGCCCCCGCCGCCCCCCCCCCGGGGGGGGGGGGGGGGCGGTGGGCAGCGCCTTGGCCGGGCCTGGGTCCGCAGCCGCTGCCCGTGCCCGCCCTTCGTGTGTCGATGGCCTTTCTCGGGGTTCGGTGGAGCGGTTTCAGCATTTACTGGGCCCACTCGGGCGGCTGCGTTCCTGCTTTGAACTTTGCAGTAAGTTCTGTCCCAAAAGTGTGCAAAGCAAACAGCTGCCGGGTTAATGAAATACCTGAGGGAAGCCAGTCGGTTGGTCGTGGTGCATCCGGTCCCGGTGTGGCAGCGATGGCCCTTTACATGAACACCAACGTATACTCTGCGGTTAAGAACCCCTAAATGAATAGCTTTGGGAAACACCTTCTCTTCCTTAAACTGCCTTAGATCTGAGCTGAATGTTACTCGACTTGCACCAAGAAAAAAAGCCGTGAACACAAAATGTCAGGTCTTAAGGATTTGGTTTTACAGTATCCACCAAAGCGGAGCTGCAGCCCAGGGACCCGGGGGCTGCCGAGGGGAGCTGAGCCCGCGGGGAGGAGGTGGCCCCTGTGAGGAGCCAGCGCTGACCTGGGGAGAGGCTGTGTCCTGGAGGGGCTCGGGCTGCTTGAGGGGGTGGCCCGAAGCAAATGGGGAGCACTGTGTGGCCGGGTGCTTGGTGAATCCTCATAGAGCACAGACGTGACTGACTTTGGGTGCTCCTCTTGATCCCCTTTCTCTCCTGCTGGTAGTGTCGTGAGTGATTTTTGAATTCCAGAGGACGGTTGGGATTTTCTGAAGGTGCCTTTTTGCTGCCAGGACAGGAAACTTGAGCTCTTGACCAGGTGCTCTGAAACGCCGCAGTCGGATGCGTAGAGGCAGACGAGAGCAGCTTTTGTCTCGGGGATCTTTGGGGTTGCAGGAAGAATAAAGCACAGACCCAGACTGCGTTGGAAGCCCTGAAGCTTTTGGGCCGAGTTGCTGTAGCTGTCAGCATTGGATCGGAGCTGAACCGTGCGTGTGGTGGCTGTGAATTGGTTCCTTCATCCTGGAATTCTCTTTTCCTTGAATATCTTCTATCTGGAAACCCCTCGCAGTGCAGGAGGGGCACGAAGCTTGTGCCATTTTCATGCCACAGTGTCAGGGGAGGTGGTGGTCTCTGCTCGCAGCCAGGGCCAGCCTGCCCTTGATTGATCATTAAGGGGCGTTGGGAATATTATTAAATGCCTTGTGAGAGATGCGATTGATAGCGGCTCGCTCAGCCTGCTCAGGTGTCTGCCTCTGGTCCAATTCATTAGCGAGTTACTGGGGAAGTTGGAATCTGCCCATTCTGGGTGGGGGAAACGCTGCCCTGATTGTTGCCGGCGGTGTTTCCTAGCTCGGAAACCAGGCCCGCGAAGCGCTGAGCGTTGCTGGCTCTTCCCAGCAGCGGAGGCTTCCCTCTGGGTGACAGACCCCTCCAGGGGCTTCCCCGGTCACACTGAAGTGATGGACACCAGGGACACAGATGAGGGTGGGACCATCTTGTCCCCGCAGTGCTGGGGTGTTTGTGCTGGCTGATGGAGAAGCCATTCTTTGCCGAGTGGGAGTAACTCCTCTGACCAGTAAAGTTACCGTGTGGTCTGGGGATTACCTGGGGCACGCGGGGTGCTGAGCTGCTGTTACCTCACATCCTCTGTTTGATTCCCAAGGGGTTCTGAGTTGGGTTTGATGCTGGTTTTCTGTCTTTTTTTTTTTTTTTTGATTTACTTATCAGCCTGGATGAGCTTTGAGAAGGTGACAGGTAATCAGTGTGGCACGTGGCCGTGTCCCTGCCTGCTGTGTCCCCTGGCCAGCACAAGGCTTCTCTTTGCCAGCCCCCTGTAGGTTTGCTGACCTCCGGGTTTTTTGCTCTCTGCTTACATTTCCACTTCTGGAAAACGTTTAGTTTCTCATCTCACAACTTTTAGTTAATTCTTTTCTAGGTTTTTCACTTGAGTTCCCATTTGGAGAGCCCGTCCGCTGTGGGAAATCCGTCACAAGCTCACTGTTAGGATTTTGGTTGCAGGATAATTTGGACGCCTCTTAAAATACAGTGCCTGAAAAGAAACCGAGCGCTTTCACTTTGGTCAGCTCCATTGGATCTGTGAAATGCCATTTAACTGTTGTGATAAGAGAAATCTTCTTTGCCACCCTTTCAAAACGAGACCCATCGATTTCTGGGGAGAATCTTTGCTCCCTGTTTGCCCAAAGTAGCGCGAGCTGGAGGGGAGCTGTGCCGAGGAGGACAGCTTTGTCAGCTCGTGGCTACCAGCGAGCGTTCCTAACCTTTGTAACTCTGTAAAGCTTTAACCTCATCATGAAAGTTCCCGATAGCAGCTGGGAGGATTGTTCTGCAGCCAATCAAACGGGCTCGCTATTTGTTAGCCTCGGTTAAATAAGCAAGAATTGATATTTTGGCCTTCTCTTCAGAAGAGCCGCTTGCCAGAAGGGAGCAGCGCTGCTCCCGGAGCCCAGCGCACTCTGTTTTCAAAGAGCTGATGTAAATTAGGGACTTTTTTCCCCTCCTCTCCGAGTCTGCAGTGTCTTGCTATTAAGATGCACGACATCGGGGCTGGGTCTGGCAGAACCACGTCGCGTGTCAGTAAGCGTTCCTGGAACAAAGGGGAAGCGGCCTCCGCGCCGGTTCAGGTGCCTGCCCCGGCTGGGGTGGCGGTGGGTCCCGTTCCTCGCTTTATCAGCCCGAATCCGTTCAGCTCCTCAGCGCTTTTCACTCGGAGCTGGGATTTCTGGGCTCCCCGATACCACGCGTGACTTTGGGGATGCGCTGAAGTGACGTCGTCTGCCACGCTCCGCGTTGCTCTTGGCTTCTGATCGTCCCCTGGAGTGCTGTCACCTCCCCAGAGTGTTTCAGTTTCACTTGGTCATCCCTATTCCTTAAAATCGTGCTCAGCTTTAGCTCAGTGCTCACCTCAAAGACATCGGGTCATGAGGCAGCGGTGGGTTTTTCAAAATCATGAATCATCTCCTGGACGTGTGTTTTTGGTTTGGTTTTTTTGCTTTGATGAAAAGTAAATTCCAGGAAATGAGATCTGCTGGGTTTTGGTCCTGGAGCAGGTGCTGCAGCACAGCAGGGACCTGCTGAGCTGAGTTCTGGACTTGAACTGCAGCGGCAGAATGTGGGTGCAACAGGTTACCTGGTTTTTCTTCCAAGGGTGTATTTTCAGAGCAACTAATCTGAAAACCGAGAAGGGAAATGGACCCGTGGCCTTTCACATGGAACTGTTTCTAGTTCTTCTTTCTGCTTCCAGCTATGTTCTGCTAAATGAATGAAAGAGGGAAAACCCCAATGCTGTCTGGATTAGATCAGTGGCGGGGGGGGGCGGAGTTTGAGCCCCAGAGAAGGCCTTGCCACAATCTGGATCTCAGTTTTGCCTTCTCTTGTGACCATCTTGAACCTCTCCAGCGCTTGGAGACTTTTTGTTACTGAATTTGGGCTTGTCCTTGCTGCAAATAGCTTTGGAACTAGGTGTGACCTTGGCGGAGGAATTATCTCTAAAGCTACCGCAGCCGCTTCCTTATCCCTTTGCCGGGTGTCGGAGGCCTGGTCGGGAGCTGCTCCTCGGCCGCATCCAGGAGCAAACTTCCTCCTCGGTGAGCTGGTGCCACAGGACCTGGGGGTGATGGCTTTCACCTTTCGGACGCGAGCAAAGGGCCCTAGTGAGGCCGGGCTGTTGGAAGGGACGCGTTTGGAGGCAGCTGAAGTTGCCCGTGGGGTGCGAGGGATTCTCGGGGGGATGGTTTTTTGCAGAAGTGTCATTTTCTTGCCCGTGTGGAAGGAGTTGGTTTTATGGTGTCCAAGAAAGAGCCGTTGCAATGTGTATCCTCTCCTGGAATTCTCACCCAAATGAGCAGCTCTGGGAAAGGGACTTGGAGGGCGTTGTCTTCTGCTGTAGAAATGAGTGTTTGTTTGTCAGGCTCCAGGTTGGGATCCAGCAGTTTCTCCTGTCACTGTTGACCCTCCAGCTGTGGCCCTCGCTGCCCAGTCTCACAGGGAGACGATCCCGTTTCCCCCCCCCCCTCCCAGCAGGCTGTGCTGATGTTTATGTTTGTCTTGGCACTTCAAAACCTTTCATCTCCTTGGTTACAGGTTGAAGGAAATTATTAGTGCACCTTGATGTGTGCAAGATGTAGGTGACCTGGTGGGGAGGTGGGGTGGTACTCGGGTAAGCTCACGAGGAACCCCGGAGTAGCATAAGGGGTGCTTGCTGAGTACAGATGTCACTAATTCAGTAAGTCGTTAGTTTCTTCTCCTTGAAATATGTTTTTTTACCTTCCTTTCTAGGAAGGGGTCTGGAGGAGGGAAAATTTCCCTTTCTGGTGAAAGGGGCCTGGAGCATTATGACAGTCAAGTCTTTAAAAGCTTATGAGTTCCCAGAGTCGTTGACGGCTAGCCGCTTCCTCCGCTGATGTTGTCGGATGTCAATAAAGAGAGGTTGGAGGCAACACATCTCATGGAGGTAGAAACGAAATACTTGGCAAATACCAAGGATTGTCCTGTTTTAATTAATGAACAATCACATAGGTGCTTAATAACTGGTTGGACACTTGAGATGCGGAAAGCTATAGAAAAAAAAAAATAAATCACTAAATTCACCTTTATTGGCTTGACTTCTAAAGCGTCTGTGGATTCTTCTTCCTAATCAAAGCGTTCTGGTCTCTTCAGCAGGTAACATCGAAAGGCGCTGGCTTGAACCCCAACGCAAAAGTGTGGCAAGAAGTACCCCAGGGGAGTGCTGAGGCTGTGCCACCAACAAATGGCACAGAGCACCCGTGGCAAGAGACGGCGGCTGCGCAAGGGGCTCACACCGAGGGTGAGGGGGTCGCGGGGCTTGCGTTTTAAATGTGGTCGGTCTGTCTGTCTGTCCCTCGCAGGGTTGTTCTCCGTAGGGATTCACAGTGAGAAGCAACCTCTGGCTCTTGTCCTTGAGGTTGTTGGTGCTGATGGAGCGACAGATGTGGAAGCAGGAGGCAGTTTATAGGGACTCTGGGTGCGAGCGGCGAGGTTTGGGGATTGCAGGCGGTGTCCAGAATCCTTCAGCAGGTGACAGGATCCACGGGGCCCGGTGATGACCGAGTAACGCGCTAAGAGGGCAGCGAGATGCTGAGTGTGTAGAAATGGATTCACGTTCGCCATCGCTGCACTGTAGTATCTGCTTGACCCTGTGAACAGGAAGATAAGGTCTGAGGGCCACCAATGATCCTGGCAGATCACCGAGGTGCTGATGAGAGCTGTTAGGCAGTAGGGTTGGTACTGGAGTAGAAGCTGCAAATCATCTACGGTTGGTTCGAGTTTAGGCTGCGTTCCATTGCAGTTCCCATTTTCCATCCTCACCACATCATCCAGAACTAAATATTCAAAGAGTTTAACTCTTCTGGTTTGGCTTAGACTTGAGATGAAACTAACTGTATAGCTGAGGTCGCTCAAAATATGACAGAGGCCCGTTAATTAGGAAGCAGAAGATTCCCTGGGCAAAGTCGGGGCTAAAGGAGGGAGGATTCAGTTTGTGTGGCCCTGTCAAAAGGTTCTGGTAAGTCAGCAGAAGCGGAGGGCGAGTGCTGAGTCTGCGCGCTGGCCGAGAGAAGCTCGCCCGTCTCCTCCCGACGAAGCGGAGCGATCGCGGCGGCGTTAACGCGGCTGGGAAATTAAAGGCAGTTTTCCCAAATGCTGTGTTCTTGCTCTGAAGGAATTTCTAATGTAAGTGGTCGAGGAGCATCTCTTCCCAAAGCGTGGACTCATCATTGGCGTTGAAAAGATCTCGCAGAGTTTATTTTTTGAGGGAAGGGGGGAACAATCTCCTTTGCCCAACTGTTGGGTTCAACTGCGGTTGTGCTTGTCTCGAGGAGCTGGGGTGAAGGTTCAGCTGAGGAGTTTAATATTTATTGATCCCCGAGACCCTTGAAACAAAGCAGAAGATCTTTCAGAAACTTGAGAGGTAGAAAGTGCCAATACAAAGCAGGTGCTTGAAAGGGACTGGGTGCTTTCAGCGCTCTTGTTCTTCTTGAGTATTCATTTTAATGCTGGTAGCTAAAACCTTTACAATGAAAAAAAGCTCTGAAGCTTTTTTTTTTTAATGGATGATGTGTTCTCCTGCCAGGTAACATAGAGATTTCCGAGGATAGCTGCAAGCAGTATGAGGTGATGTATTCCCCGGGTTGTGAAGCCACAAGAAATGGCACAGGAGTTGACGAAGCCGCTGCGAATGGGATCGTTCTGGCGACTGAAGATCTCGGATACCAAATCTACGAAGTGTCTGGTGAGCTGTCAGGTTAGAGCGGCACTGTTGGTCTCTGTAACCCTCTGAAGTCAGCTGCAGTCGTAGTGCGACTGGTAAATCCTGAGTAGGAACTTTACGTGTGTGTTGAAGGAGATCCAAGCGAGGCATAGCACTTGGCCAAGGAGGTGGAAACCAAGGGGTGGCCAGGTCATGCAGAGAACATGTAGCATGGTGGGCTTCAAACGTGCTTCAGATGACCTTTGCCTCTTGGTCATACCCAGAATGAGTCATTCTTTCATTGTACAATGAAATGTGTTCTTGGTTGGTGTTCTTACTGTGAAACTGAGACCTGATGGTGACTGTGGTGACTTGTAGGTGAAGGCAGCTCCGCTGTGTCCACAGAAGACATTAGAGAATGTTTGAGAAAACAACTTGAATTCTGCTTCTCACGGTACAGTACAATTCATTCAGCTTTGTCTAAACCCTTTATTCAAATCTACAGATATTTTTTTCCCCTTTCTTGCCTTGCTGTGTGCCATCATTTTCAGAAAAACATTAACTGTGAGTGAGAGGTGGTTGTGATGTGAAATGAGATTTGCTAAAATGCCGTAGATGCCCCGTGGGACCTTCCAGCTGTTTCAGCCCTGGCTGTGCAGCTCTGTCCTTTCATCAGAACCGAGAGTGACTTGTGTGCTTCACAAGCTGGTTCAGCTCCGTGTGACCAGGAGAGAGCTCTTTGGCCAAGTCCTTTTGGCAGATGAACCTGCAGAGCACTGTAGTTTGAGGAGTTTTGTAAAATAGTGAACTTCTGTCTTTTTAGGGAGAATCTTTCAAAGGATCTCTACTTGATGTCTCAAATGGATAGCGATCAGTTTGTTCCCATATGGACAATCGCCAACATGGAAGGTATTAAGAAGCTGACGACTGATATGGACCTTATTCTTGAAGTGCTGAGATGTAAGTCTGGGGTGTTTGGTGTCTGTGTTAGCAGAACAAAGAGTCTTCCCTTGCTTTAGAGAAACGTGTTCATCTCTGAGCTGGTAATGGCACCTTGTACTGGTGATGGGAGCCTCGCTCTGCAGAGATGTTTGAATAAGTGGCTGCTACAGACTCTTGATTTCTGGTTGTGCTTTATGATAATCTCCCCTACTAAGAGGTTACTTTATGATACTGCCAGCAGTGGAAGTCTTATTCTGTGAGTAAACCAGAATTCAAGATAGCTGGTTTCTTAAGGAGCCTGTTCTTTGGGTTGGGCCCTTTCAGTTGGGTCCTGGGGTCTAGAACCGCTGAGATGTTTGCAGTGCACGACTTTCAATATTAACCTGGTTTTTGTACTTTGAATTTTAGCTTCTCCTATGGTACAAGTGGATGAGAGAGGAGAGAAAGTAAGACCAAACCACAAACGTTGTATTATCATTCTCCGTGAGATTCCCGAAACAACACCTATAGAGGTAAATAAATGGGAGAGAAAGCAAGAAAAGCCCCCTGATGGTTTTGGAAGGTATCTCCAGCAGTGCTTCAGATGGCAACAGAAAGTGTTGCTTAAATGCTCAACTGGTATTTAATTTGATTAAACACAGATATTTTTCTTGTAAACCATGTAATTATTTTTTTTTCCTGCCTGGATGCCTTGTCAAAAAAGACAAAGCAAAAAACTGTTGTGTTTTCTCATTATTTACTAGTGTGTTAAAATGCTCTTAAGCGCACTTTTTTTTCCACCAAAACCTGAGCTAGCTGGGCTCTTCTGGAAGGAATCTCTTTTCAGAACCAAAAATAAAATAAGCCCAGGGCACAGCTTGGAATTCAGGCTGAATTTTTGTCAGAGTGGTAACTTTACTTGAAGTCAGACGGTTGTTTTGGCAGCAAGAAATGTTACTAAACATTTCTCATTCATTGTGACCCAGTGTGAGCTGAGCTCATTATGCCCAGAGAAGGGAGGATAATAAAATTCCTACTGATATTTGGCTAACAGAATGATTTAGTTCTTTGTTTTTTGAAGGTTGTAACACAGGGTGTTTGTCTGCTAGCATTTTTAATTAGTTCTTTTAATGCAAACACCGAGCGCTGCTTCGCTCGCTCTTTAAAATCTGATTATTGCAAAGCTGTCAGGTTACCTCGGTTTAGAGTCGTTGCTGTGTGGATGACTCTCCTGATGTAAAGCCACGGTTTTGCTCCCTCTTTCATAGAGGAATATCTCTGTTTCTGCACTGCTCTTGATTTTTTCTTACCAGATAGGCCTGCTGCTTTTTAGCTGGGGAGCTCTGGGCTGGTATTCTCAGGTTCAGAAACAAGTAGAGGGTAATTTGGTGTCTGGCAGAGCTGTCGGGAGATAAAAACACCCCTGGTCAAGGGAAAGCCGCAGCACTCCAGACCTGGAGTGTTAAACTTGTGTTGGTTTGGTGTTCAGTTTACAGTTCAGAGCTCAGGCCCCTTAACTGCCCGACTTCTTCTCTTCCCAGGAGGTTAAGGCTCTGTTTAAAAATGAAAACTGCCCCAAAGTGATAAGCTGTGAGTTTGCTCACAACAACAACTGGTACGTTACATTCCAGTCAGACACAGATGCACAACAGGTAAGGCTGCTTTCAACTCTTACTGGCATCTCAGTGTTGTTGTTCATACTTCCCCTGCTCGAGAGAATTGTGCACGTGCTTCCTGTAGTGAGAGACACGTTTATTTACTGATCCCCCCGTTGCTATTTTAAGAGGTTATTGTCAAGTTCTAGTGAATGGAGAAGAAAGTTGGGAGACTGTAGGGTTATAATTCCCTTGTTTGCCTCTTGGCTCAGTGCTCTCTGGCCATAACTGACTGGATCTGCAATGTTAATGTGTTGAGGTCAGCTAGCAGGGAAGCACGTTGTTAAGCATGAAATAGTGACTTCATAAATCATGTAATAATCATTAGGAAGTAGTTTTATCAAGGTGGTCTAATGTTAATCTTTTATTTTTTTTTTATCTGCAGGCATTTAAATACTTAAGGGAAGAAGTGAAAACCTTTCAGGGCAAGCCAGTAATGGTAAGACTGCTTCCTACGTGTTTTAATTTGGCTCAAATTATGTTACCATTTGTATTTGAATGACAGTCTGCATTTTGGGGGGAACTAAGGGGTAGTTCCTCACTCTTGCTCTGTAGGCTCTGAACTTGATTGAGGTCGTGGGTAGCTTTGAAAAATTACAGTTCAGTGGCTGCTGGTTGTTCCCAGTGCTGCTTCCCATGAGGTGTGAAATACATTCCTGTTTTGTCTTCCCTTCTCCTCTTTCCCCAGAATCTGGGTCTGCAGAACTCAGGAGAGGGACTCTTGCCATTAGGAGTCTCTAGCTTGAGTCAGCTGCTCTACAAAGCAGACTGGAGCAAGCTGTTGACACCAGGAGAGGAGCTGTCAGGACTGGGGGTCTGGGCAGTTGCCGCTGTGTAAAGCGGAGTTGATCTTAAACTCCTTCCCTTTCCTTCAGCACAAATGTAACCAGGATTGATTTTTTTATCAGAGATTTTTTTTGCAAGCAGTAACGAACCTACGTCCTCTTCGCATCCCTTCCTGCTCTTCTGTCAGTAGGCAGGGAAGGTTCTGTGTTCTGCCTGTCCTTCCCTGCCAGCTAAGGGGCGGTGCGATTCGCTGTCTTGCAGGCGAGGATAAAAGCCATCAACACCTTTTTTGCGAAGAACGGTTACCGGGTGGTGGATTCCAGTGTCTATACTCAGCCGGTCCAAACCCAAGCACAGTTTGCCTCACCACTCTTTATGCAGCCTGTATATAGTCCTCAGCAGTACTCCATTTACAGCATCGTGCCTCAGACGTGGTCTCCAAATCCTGCACCTTACTTTGAAACACCACTGGTGAGTAACAGCTGGTGGAAGTGAGGGGGAAGGAGCCCGAATCAGCAGGACTCGTTTGGTTAGCAGAGCAGTAGCGTTAGTGGGCTCGCCAGCTGCAGAGCACAGGGGGTTTCTAGGCAGACCCCTCTGATTTTTACGATACTCGATGTTACGTCGTGGCCCCGGTAAAGCGAGGTGGTCGGAGAGGCTTGCATGGCCCACCACTGGCTGTCATTTGTTTCAAGAAATTCCATTGTGAAACTCTGTTAGCTGGTAGCCGGTGTTACTGGGGGAGTTCTGTAGCTCCTCCAGGAACAGGAGGACTCTGATGCTAGGGTAGATGTGCAGATTGTTAACCTGGTGGGGTTTTTTTTTTTTAGTAGTAAGTTTACAACGTAGTAGATCGGATAGCCCAGACTAGCTGAGTAACTGCTGAAGCTGATCTGATGAAACTGCAAACGTTTTTCTTTTTAGTTCAGCCATTGAGACTGTTCTGTCTGTTGCAGGCCCCCTTTCCTAACGGTGGATTTGTGAATGGCTTTAATACACCAGGATCATATAAAACAAATGCTGCTTCTTTGAGTATAGGTCGCCCATTCCATAGAAATCGGTAAGATAGCTCTGTCAGTTGTTTGCTCGCTGAGAATTTACGGTGTGGAGATTCCCCAAGTGTTCCTTGCCTTTGTAAAACACGGTGCCTTCTGATGGGACTTAGGCTACTGATGCTGTCTGTCAAATATGTCTGATGTTTTTCAACCTGATTTAAAAAATACAATCGAGGCGGCGGCGTAAGGTCCTCAAATACTGGAGGTGTGTGCTGGAGAGAGCAAAGGTAACCCCTTGGAAAGCCTCCGAGGGATTTCTGCAGACAAATAAATAGCTTCCTCTTAAGGTAATGCTTCTACTGATGTTTGTTACACACGGATTCTAAACTTCCGCAGCAGAAGTGTGAGCTGTTCCTGTTGTGTGATTAGCCTGACGGAGAGCCGCTCGGGTTCCGCGGCCCCGACTGCTGCCGAGCCTGCGGCTGTGATGGATTTGCTGTATCCCCATCTTTCCTGATAACTGTCAGGACTCGGCCCAGATATAAACACCGGGGAGGAGGAAAAGGCTTTGTGTTCGCTGGAACAGTTACTCTGTAAATACAATGGAGTAGTAATCTGTTTGTGGGGGTGGAAATGGTTTGATTTGCAAGCGCTTTCACTGCGCTCAGCGTGCGGGCTGGGAGCATGGGAATTGCTTTTCATGTCGTTGGAGGAATCGGTCGGCGGTTTCCCGACGCCGCTCAGGTTTGTGGCTGGTGGCAGAAGGTGAACTGCAGAATTGGGGCTGTGGTGACTCAGCAGAGTTCTGATACAGGCTGCGAAACTGGTTCCGTGACTCTGCTCGGGGCAGCTGATTCAGGTACAACTGCTTAGCTCCCAACTAAGATCTTTTAATAAAGGGTTTGGGGTTTTGTTTTCTTTCTTTTTTTCCCTTAAACTGTGCCCAAAGTGAAAGCCTGTAAAACTCTTGTGTCTAGACCCTCTCAGAGGTACAGAGGCTGGAACTGTACAAGAACTGTATGTACCCAAACACGAACATGTTGAAATGCCCAGGCACTCTCTGCTGCCTTGTAAATCACGCTGCTGTAATCCTGAAGTTTTCAAAACTCCTCTGGTTGTGTTCAAGCTCCCATTTGTAAAAACGATTTTGAAGCTCTGGCCTTAGGCTCAAATGTGGACGGGTTCTGCGGGTCTGTCTCGGTCGTCTTATCTTTCCTGCCAGTCTTGCTCAGCCTTAATGCCGGTACGGAGCTCTGGTTTTGTGGTAATAAATCTTGCCTTTCTGGCAGTGGGCGTTCGTGCTGCTCCGGCAGGATTCCTGCACCAGCAGGACACCGCTGAGGTAACGACGAGACGCAGCCTCAGAGCTTCGGCCCAGTGATGATCAAGTATCGCGCTAAGAGAGAACAGGTCCAACAGTCGATTGTCTGGGCAACCTGCACTCCACGCTTTTCCTCCTTTTCCTCTCTCACATCATCTTTCCTTCTCTCTGCTTTTAGTTTTGTTTTTTTCTTTCCTTTCTTATCTTTCCTTATCTTTTCTGCTTTGCTCTTCTGCCCAGACAAGATTGTGGCCTTCTCAATGACGGGTAAGATTATGAGATCTGAGGGCTGAATAATGACTTGAGGATCTGCCATTTTAAGAGTGATCTGAACAAAATGGAAGAATTTAGTTGTTCTGCCTCCTCCTCCCTGTGGTCTTTGGTGGAAAAATTAACCTTCCTGGGGCCTTAAAACTGGTTCTTAATGCTTCTTGAAGCTGTGGAGTAGGAGTTACGCTTTGTTCATCGTATCTTCTCTTGAACTACAGAAGAGCTTGTTCAAAGGGGTTCATCCAGCTGCTGCTTTTGAGTTTCTGTCCTGGCTCAGTAAACTTGGTTTGTTTTGTCACCCAGGCAGTCAATAGTTAAGTACTGGATTTTTCTCTGTAGCTAAACATTTGTTTAAGCCCATCATATTTATTTTGCCCTGATTTGTTGCAACGTCCTTGTGGGAAAAGAAGATTGAGTCTCTGTACCAGAGAATCCTCAGTTCCAGTGGTGGTTAAATTGATACTTGTCTCTGGTAAAGCAGATTAATTTGACCAGTTGAATTGGACTGTTAAAAGAGCTGATATTTTTTTGTTACTTTTTCCGGTTACGTATGAAACGTTGCAAAACTTCCAGCTGTTAATTGCAGGGCTGTGAAGAAGTCCAGCAGGTAGTGGTGGAGCTGATGTTTAAAACACCAGAAGATGACTGCCGAGCAGGGGGAGGAGGAGGCTGCTGCAGCTACAGCCACATTACCTGCTGCTGTTGTGATTCAGTGCTAACGTGATCGTTTGTCATTTGTTGAGTTCTCCTATTTGGCTGCTTCTTCCTCTCGACTGAAATTCTCTAAGTGGGAGGGAACAAGTTTATTGGTGGAAGCTGGGAGGAAACTACTTCTTCGTTAGGCAGGCTAGGGGCTGTGGCATCCACAACGTGCTTTTCTGTGCTCGCTTAGCTTAGAGAAACCAACAGCTGTGTGATTTGTGGTCCCTTGAAAGAAAGGACCATTTTTCAGGCTGCTCCTTGATGAGTCTGTAGGAGATCATGTGGTCAAGTTAACTTCTCCTGAACAAGAATCCTACTTTGGCTGGCAGTGGGAGAATTTCTTCCGATTGCGTGGAATGTTGTCATGAGATTGCTCAAAAACAAGAAGCCTGCAAAACCCTCTTTCTGTCCTTACATTAGGAGATGTGCAGGGCTGGCCTGAGGAGAAAGAGTTTAAGGTCCTTGCTTCACTTGCCGGCACCGGTTGATGCCGAGTGGAAAGTAGTTTGAAAGCTGTGCCAGAAAACTGTCCCCTGTTACAGTAGGTCAGAGTTTTTCTGGGTGGTTCTGCATGTGAGACCCTGAGCCTTAACTTGCAGAAACTCTGAGCGTGCGCAGCTGCATCCGTGTCCAGAGGGCGAGCAGCTTTCCTGCTGAATAATCAATAACTGGATAAAACCTCTGGGGTGTTGCAGACTGCAGAGTAAACGTGAGGGGTGTTTGGGATCAGGAGCAGCAAGGCTGAGGTCCTGGTTTTCCAGCCTCTTGGGGAGGTGGGCTCTCGGCTACCCCAGCCTGTTCACTTGTCATCTACTCCTGGCTTCTTGTTTCAGTTTGGTCTTTCTGCTTGTGGCCAGATCGGTTTGTTCCTCAGTCTTGGCTTGTTTCTCCAGATCTTTTTCTAATACCCTGACAGATGAACAGTCCCTCTTTGGGTTGTTGTGGCTCTTCTACCATCCCTAGGTTTCATTTGCAGGGGGTAGGGTGGGGTGTGGGGTTTGGTCCTCCCCCGCTTTGGTATCGCTTGGGCAGTGATTTCAATGTTTTCTTTGAGCAACAACACTCGACAGGAGAGGAGGTTGCAAGAAAACTGTAACAAAAGTAATAGATGGAGGTAAGGAAGAATCATTTCTTGGTTCTTGTCAAATGTACGTAGGAAACAGCTTCGCTGATGGAGGTCAGTGAGCACTGGAACTCCTCCTTTCCTGTCAGATCCCAGTTAACCGTAGTTGCTGGTAGCTTTGCCTCTTGCTGTTTAGCCTCTGGCTTACCCAAGTGCTGCTCTGTCCCCTGCAGTGTGAAGCCTCACTTCCGCTCGTCGAGCAGCTCCGAACACGCTGCGGAGGGTCCAGCTGCTGTGGGTACCATGCCAATGGGGGACGGACCACTGAACAGAACCAGCTCAAGGAACTTTGCTATGGAGCGACACAACAGCACCTTAACTGGGCACCAAGACCAGGGCTACTCCCAGAAGGACTCTCCCGCGGCGCAGATGGAGCAGAACGGCGATTACGGTGTCGGCCGGGGCAGGTAAAGGACATTCGGGGTGACTTGAGTGAGCCAAGGACCATCAACCATTGGCACCATACATATTTTTCTCTAAAGACTAACCAGGAGAAAACAGTCATCTAAATAAATGAGGCATGATAAAGTGGGAGCAGGATTGCTTCCTGCTCGGCTTTATGGCTTTTAGCTGTTCTGACAAACACCTCACGGTAAGATAGCGGGGTGTCTTTGTTTCACAACTGCCTGATTTGTCCCCAGTGGTTGAAGTGAAGTTGGTATTTGTACCGCTGTAAATAATAAGCAAGCTCTCGGCTGGGGAATTCGATGCTCCTAAACATTGCAAGGTCAACTGGTTTTATCTTTTGTCTGTTAATCCAGGGTTTAGACACTTAAATAAGTGACCAAAACAGATTAGGTGAGAAATCAGATGAGTAAGTTTATTACTACAAAATTACAGGATACTGTTCTGTGATCTAAGCTTCATTGTCACTGTGCTTGTTCCGAGACGGTGCTCTAGGGTACCCCTGCCAGGGGGCGAGACGAGAGAAATTGTTCCCCACGTTGGCCGTGTTCTGAGAGTGTCAGAGCTCTGACCCCTCCTGAAGATGGAGGGCATCCCAGATCTGTATCTTGAGAGATGTCAGGAGGCTGCTCTAAATCCCCTGCCGCGGGCTCTCCTTTGTGTGCAGACAAGTGTGTGCCTCAGCTGGCCGAATGCACTGACTGACTGGTTTTTGCCTTTAAAGGAGGAATGTTTTCCGAGGTCGGAGGAGACGGGAAGATGACCGGGTTTCAGTAAGTTCTGCTTCCCTTTTTGCAAGGGCTTGCACAAAGTGCAATGTGTTGGCTTTGCATTTATTGAAGGAATGGTATAGTCAAATTCTCAGATTATATTGTGGATATTCAGTATTTTTAGGAAATTCCCTGATTTAAAAGTCAATACTTGAGCTGTGTTGATGTGTGGGCTGAGGTTCACCAAGGCCAAGTGCTGGGTCCTGCCCTTGGGTCATGACAACCCCCTGCAATGCTCCAAGCTGGGGCAGAGCGGCTGAAAAGTGGTGGAGTGTCCATCCCTGGAGGGCTGTCAAAGCCATGGAGATGTGGTGCTCAGGGATGTGGTTTAGCGGTGACCTGGCAGTACCGGGTTAATGCTTGGACTTGATCTTCCAAGGTCTCTTCCAACCCGAATGATTCTGTGATCACTTCTAATGTTGGGTGTTATGACTCTTAACGGGTATTTTCCTTCTCTAGAGACCTCAGCCTTCAGCAGAAACAAAGACTCAGACACCAAAGTTTGACTTGCTAGCATCAAATTTCCCCCCTTTGCCTGGCAGCACAGCAAAAACACCGGGCGAGCCTGTGCTGGAGAGCAGGATGTCCGATGTCGTTAAAGGAGTCTGCAAAGAAAAGGTACTAGCTCAGTGCTGTGCTTCTGCTGTGTGTCCCTTCTCCCCCGCCTTGTGAAGCAGGTTACAGCAGAGCTGCATGTTCTGATACTTCAAACACCTCAAGGTGTTTGTTAATATAACGGTGCATCTTCTGCCTTTCTGGTCTTGGATCTTCTTGGCTTTGTGCAGGTATTTAGCAGAAGCTTCTGTCATTACGCTGCTGTAAGCTCGGTGGTGGTGTGGAATAAACTCTCAGATGTCTTGAACTGGCACATTGAGGGGGAAATTTAAGCACATCTGCCATCTTTCCCTGTTTTGAAACTTTATCCTTTCTGGTGCAGGAAAGCAAAGATTTGCTGCCCAGCTGCCCAGCTCCTGCTCAGGAAGACCAGACGCACAGCACTGTCCCGCAGCCTGTGACGAGTGTGAGTTCACAGAGTCAGACTGAAGCTGTGGTGTTAAGGTAATGCTGATCACGTGAGTCGGGATGTTCTAGCAAAGACTGTGGCTGCTGTCAAGGTGACAATAACTTGGGTTATTTCTTCTCTGTCCGTGGTGAGCGGCTTCTCTAGAGGTCACTCAGTGGAAATAACAAATCGTGGTGGTGGTGGCTGAACCATCCTCTTCTGTACAAATCGTAGTTGTGGCTCCAGAGAAAGAAAACGCTTTCTCAAGCATTCTCTCTGCGTTAGTTGGTCGTAATGTTCAGTTGTTTTGGTTTTAGCAGCACAGCTCAGCCTGACAGTAAACCGGAAGAAGTGGCTGCTCAGAAGGATGTCACAAGCCAGGCTTCCCCGCCGGCATCGGTCTCTCCCATCAGCGCGGCGAAACCGCCAAGGCCAAGTCCCACCTCGCCTTCGAGCGCAAGTACAGCTCCTGCTGGGGCCGTGCAGGTGAGGCTCGGAGCGGGGAGTGAGCGGGGAGTGAGGGGAGCTTCCTCTCGGGTTACACCCAGGAGCTTCTTGTACGCTCGAGCTGTGGTGCGGTCGCTGGCCGTACGTGTTCTTGCTGCTGGGCCTGGGGTAGTCCGGAGGAGAGTCGCGTGGTGGTTCCGCCGTGTAAACCTTGCTCTTCTCCCCCGGTCCTGAAGGAGCCGCGCAAGCTGAGCTACGCCGAAGTTTGCCAGAAACCCCCGAAGGAGCCTCCTCCTCCGGTTCCCGTTCAGCCTCTTCGGGAGCATCGCACCAACATAGTTCCCCCTGCCAAAACGGAAGAGAACGGCGCACCTGAGAAGGCTTCCGAGAAGGTTCACGATAAGGGGGAAGGTCGAATGAAGGATTATTCTGGATTCCGAGGCAACGGGCCTCCCAGGGGAGCTGCTGGGAAAATCAGGGAACAGAGGCGCCAGTTTGGACGCAGATCATCGCCTCAGGGAGCACCTCGACGCGTCGGCAAGGAGCAGTACGTGCCACCCCGGTCACCAAAGTAACGCTTGTCCAGCCAATTATTCTCTGTTTCATTTGAGCTGTGGACTAATAAGCAGCAAAGGAGACTGTGAGAAAGAAGTATTCATGAAGGGGAATATGGAACTGGAGCGTGGCTTGTGTGGAGAAGTTGTGGAGGGTCCCAAAATTCATCTCTCAAAGTGATTTCACAAATGCTGGAGGATTCCAATCAATATAAATATAGAGATAATAATTTTTGTATTTTTTTTTGTTTTTGTTTTTAATTTGCAGAGGGTTTTCTGCTTGAAATCAGTTTTGGGGTTGTGAAGCTAGCGCTTGGACGAAGTGAAAGAGTTGACAAATTAACCTGTCCCTCAGCTTAGGAGGAAACGGATAAGAGAATATTATTTTTTTGAAAAATGAGCATTTCTGTAAAATTAGTAACTTGGTTTTTTTTAACCTATTTAACATTTGGCCTGTCGACTGATGTGTCTGCCATTGAAGGCCTTGCATTGCAGAGACGCCTGCGGCCGAGGTGCTGGGTCAGCGTGAGTGAAGCGAGTGCAGCCAGATGCTGTTGTCAGGACTTGGTCGCTGATGAGAACCTGAATGTACTACTGTAGTAAACTTTGTGTTTCCAGCTTGAAGTAGAGTCTCTTGACCTTACTAATAATTCACTCAGCAAGCTTTTTAAACTGACGTTTTACAGGCTACTCGATGGTAGATCAGAGCACGTGGACGGCAAAAATTGTCTCCTAGACACAACTGGAAGGAGGCAGAAAGGGAGCATGTCAGGATTTTTTAACTTGCCCTTTTTTCCTCGCCTCCTTTTGAGGGCAACTTCTTAGGTTTGGTGGTTTGTTGGTTGTTTATTTTTTTTGTTTTGTTTTCTTTTTATTTCTTGCTTGTTACTTTCTCTAACCTCTTTATTACCAACTTCTGTGCATTTCTCTCGGTATGTTTTCCTGAGGCAGGCCCAGTCTAGGGTTGATGGGTGGCTACACAGTACTTGTTGTTAGCAATGAAGAGCTGTGGATTCCAGCTCCTTGCTGCTGGGAGCTCTGGTCACCCCCAGCAGGGTTGAGCTGTCATCTTTGGAGGGCTCTCACCTTGGAGATAAGGCTGGTTTTCTATATACTGACCGATCGTGGTGTTCTGGAGTAGGATGATGGATGCTGCATACTAGAAATCAGGGTTTACGTGTACTGGGAACTCGTTGTTTACAGCTGATCTGGTAGGAACTGACTTCTTTTAATTGTTAGAAGTGGAACTAAAGGCAGAGAGTTAAAATCCCTTGTGTTCAGAGAAGCCACTCGAAAGGTGGCATCATCTTGCTTAGCTGTATGCTGACTGAACTTGCAACACTACCGCAGAGTAAGTGGTTAAGTTTAAAGGTGATTACCAGAAACGACCGAAATAGGAGAATTCAGTGCATTAATCTGCCAAAATCAGCATGCCAGGGTTCAAAGTTCTGTTTAAAGTCTTGGGGAAAAGTAGCTTCCAGCAGTAAGAATCACACCTTTTTTTTTTTTAATCTTTTTTCTTTTTTTTTTTTTTAGTGAATAGCAAGTGTACAAATTTAAAGTCGTAAGTTGTGAACACTGGAAAACTCAATTGTGATATATGCCGTAAACATCTTAGTAATATATGCTAGTGTTGCCATTAGAATGAATGTAAGTGGCAGTTAAAAATAACTGTGAACATTTTTTTTTCATCTTCTGATTTCTTAGCCAGATAACCCTTGGCGACTTCTTCCTCGGTAGACACTTCTCTTATCAACTGCTTGGAGAACACTCATATCTATTTTTATAAATATATATATATATAAAGCCAGAGTTGTCATTTCTCTAACTTATTA
>WTSP01013075.1:0-14529 GCA_025331215.1 Actenoides lindsayi
ATCCACATGGTTGTGTCCTCATAAAAGGCTATCAGGTTGGTCAAACATGACTTCCTCTTGGTAAAACCATGCTGACTGCTCCTGATGAACCCCTTTTCCTTGATATGCCTAGAGACAGCACCAAAGATATGGTGTTCCATCATCTTTCTGGGAATGGAGGTAAGGCTGACCGATTTACAGTTACCTGGGTCCTCCTGGTAATAATTGCTTTCCTCCAGTCCTAATGCACCTCTCCTGTTCTCCATGACTTACTAAAGATGATGGAGAGTGGTCTAGCAATGACTTTCACCAGCTCCCTCAACATTCATGGGTGCATCCCATTGGGGCCCATGGACTTATGTACATCCAGATTGCTCAGTTGATCCCTAACCTAGTCCTCATCAACCAAGGCAACCTCCTTTATCCTGACTTCCTTTGGGGCCTCAGAGATCTTTTTTATATCCAGTATGGGGGGAAGAGTCATAAGATCTTTTCCCACTTCTCTGTCTGAGCTGCAGTGTTCGACAACCTTCTATAGTTTGCTATAATAAGTTGATAATGTCTCTTCAGGTAGAATATGCCTTACTGTAATGAGCTTTGCATAAATATATAGTGGGGTAGCTAAAACACAGTCTGGCATTGAGTTGTTTTATTACCTTATGTCACAACCTAACTTATGACTTTTTCCAGTTCTTGCCCTGTCTCTCCAATAATTCCTTTTGAAAATCCTGAGCAATTCTCTCCACTTCTGCCAACCACCAGTGACAAGATGCAGAGCCTCCCACATAAAATGCATGGCCTGCACTTTGCTCTCTGGTGAAGTTGCATTAGTACCACTCAATCCCTTTACTTGGAAATTAAAGCTCTCATGTGTACAGTGCACTGGATTATGTAGTTAAGAGGACCCTTAGAATTCAATAGTAGCATGTTACTAGCTGTCAAAAAGACACTGCTCCAGATATTGTGTAAATGGCCTATATTAGTGAAAGCCATTGGTCAAGACTGAGGCAATCAGAATAGCAGAACTGAAATGTTTTTGACAATGATATGAATAATGATATTATATAAAGAGGCAAGTTTATTGTAAACATTGTTTCATACTTGTGTGTCAGGAGATAAGATAAAGGCTCTGTGATAAAGAGGCATATTCCTCTGAAGTTGGAATATTACATAGTTTTACATGATATGTTCAGAGGTCAGGTACTTGAGTGTAGAGGCTGATGGTCTTAGCATGACTCTCATCAAATAGCAAAGGCAAATGTTTGCCTTTGCAGAAAAATGACCCTGGCATTATGTGCACAGGTTTGTCTCTTGTTTGTATTTGAATTGGGAAGAGAAAGCGACAAACAGCCATTGGAGAGTGAAGGGGATAAAAAAGGGCAAACATCTATTTCCACAACAGCCTGAGTAGTTATCTAGCAGAATCAGATTCTGGATATATGAAGTATGACATCAGGTAGATCCAGCAATAAAGGATTAAGTAACAACTAAGTAAGCTTCAAATTCCTGCAAAACTTCTTCTAATGGTATAGAGGAAGTACACAGAGGAAATCAGACTTCTACACAAATGTTTCTGAGATCACTATAGCAGAGAATATAGGTATTGTTTTTCAGGTTTAAAGTTCCTAAAGGATCCATTTTCCTTAGGAGATTAAATCTGTAAATTCAAAGAGGCAGACTCAATGGCCAGTTACTCAAGAACCAGGTTAAAATTATTAGTGCTAGCAAACAGCTTGGTAGTGTGTGCAGAAAACCACAGCACAAGACATATGTTCTTCTTCATGTGTTTCAATTTTGGCCAGCTTGATGAATTTTATTTGATTGAGTTGCTACAATAATACAGAGGGGAAGGGTAAGTAATTTGTTTGCTACAGTCGCATGGGTGCTGGCCCTATTTTTCATCAGTACATCTTTTGGTACTTAAGAGACTTATTCTGCACACATAACATGGAAACCTAATTGTCTGACATATTGATATAGTTTCAGCACTAACATCTTCCAGAGCCTGTATTTTGAGACATGATATCAAATCACAAGATTTCCTATATCCCATGAGCTGAAAGAAACAATATTTGGAAGCACCCAGGGGTGACAGACATTTGCCAGCTGCTTTATTGCCACTGGCAAAATCCTAACAAAATCATTCTTTAATTGAAGAAATGGTGAAATTGAAGAGCATGGAGCTGTTACATGCAAAAGTACAACTTATCCCCATGTGAATTCCCTCCTGGGGCTTTGCAGCAGCAACCCTCTATTCCATAAAACACAGAGCAAGGTCACCATGTGGAACACTGCTCAGGCTGCCAAACACCATTATACCACAGACATGGGAAGAATGGGGGGTGGTATATAAGTAGCAATGGATTACGAAACTTGATTTTACTGAAAGGATTGCATCACTGCAGTTTCCAGAATGATGAGGATTTCTTCCAAGTGTTAAGCGCATAATTACTTTTCAGAAACTGATTGGAACAATAATCTTTGTGTAAACAAGATATGAACTTGTATTTTTCTAATGACTGTGAGTTAAATTTCTGTTATTATTGCAAAAGAAAAGAAAAAATTATATGCTTAAAACTGTACAACATTGCTAGAATATTTGGACTGGTAAATTTCAGGACAACGTTAAATGCTAACAGAAGTTGTTCTTATACTTTTAATTGCAAACCCTTCAGCTGGGTCTCTGCACTTTGTGTCATATTCACTAGTAGTGTCTTAGTTATGTAATATAATAATTTATCAAAACCAAACAAATTACAGTACTGTATGGGTTTTTTTTCCTACTTTTCTTCACTGATGGTTTCTTAAGAAATCAAAAATTAGTAATTTCTACTTGTGACACAGTAGCAACTCTTAGACACCTCAAATAATAGAAATGCAAGAGAAATAGTGTCATTAAACAACTTAAGTTATGGTCTTTTGTATTAGTGGCCAGAAGATGGCTAATAAAAACTGAACCTTACATTTATGGTGGAAAATTAAAAAGCAAGAAGAGGGAAAGCAAGGAATAATATCTTGACAAAAACCTACAGACCAGCTGCAATATGATACATCCAAGCTGTGGAAACATACATCAGCTTAGCAGAGTGGAGAAACTTTGATTTTTGGAAATCATAATAAGTGGGAGGCAGTGAAAATCACTGCATCCAACCTAAATTTTGCATCATAAATTCTGTAGATCTAAACAGGCTACAACTGTCAGCTCTAATTGGGACCTAATTTCATTGATAATGTTTACTTATTCTGACAACTTAGATAGGATGAATATTAAAAAAGTGAACTGTTTTGTGAAACGTATTTTATTTTTGTAGTTAGTTGTTATAAACATAGTGAAGTTCAGATACACCTCCCCACATTAAAGTGTAAGCTAAAAATATAGAAAAGGTAGAAAAGAAGTAAATATGAAAAGGAAGGAGAGTTGCTCAGAAATTAGTAATTATATATACACAGAGTCATTGTAACATAGAATAATGGGTGTTGGAACAGACCTCTAGATATCTCTGTTACTCAAGCTATTGCTCAAAGCATAGCTAACTAGATGAAGTTTTGCCTTGTTGAGTTCTGAGTACTTCCAAGAGTGGAGATTCTAGAATCTTTCTTGGTACACTTTGCAGTGTTTGAAAACCCATAGGTGATGGGTGTTGTTTTTTTTAACTTGTGTTAGTAGTTTCCTTGTTGCAACTTGAGACTTCTGCCTCTTGTTCAATTGCTGTGCACTTCTGAGTAACTGTCTCCAATTTATTTATAATATAAGTATATGAAGTAGCTGTGAAGCAATAAGACCTTTCCTTAGCACACGCTTTTTCAAGCTAAACAATCCTGACTCTCATCTATTACATATGTAGTGATCCAGCCCCCTAACCATTTTTTTTGTCCCTCCCCTGGACCTGCTTCAGTATACTGATACCTTTCTTTTACTGCGTGTACAACTATATTTGTATATGTATGTTTGTACTTGGAAATTAGTTGAATGAATTTGAACATTCGTCTTCAGCTGATTTTTAGTTCTATCTTCTGATGCACATAAGCTACACAAAATTCTGTTGGTGAACAATTGCACATTATTAAAATGTTAGCAGATTATTAGAAGCAAACAAATTAACATGGCTTAACAAGTTACCACATATCAAGGAAGCTACAAAACTCATCCACAGAAAATGCAAAACAAGTCATCATAATGGTTTGGTTGCCCATATCTATAAAGCAACATAGCTATTGTTGGACAGAGGAAATAACAATTGTTTTCTCAGAACAGTCAAAACTTTACAAAATATGTTTTATTTTCAATTTTATGTGATAGCTTTTATAAATGTGAAATTTCTAGCTGTTGCCATGTACTAAATGCACATGACAATTTAACAAGACAGTATTTTGAGCTTATATATTTCTTAACCTGGGAAATTAATGTACCTCACTTACAAGGCACAGTTAAGAGATGTACCTTACCAAGCTTGAGTAATTCAACTACTTGTTATTTTCTTGCCATATCCTTCAAAACAGAAAATAAAACAAGATCAAGTTCTTAGACACCATTGCTGTGAAGACAGTGTAAATGCTGGTGTGGTGTATGAGGCAAAACATCAAACATAAAATCATCAAGCCTTTTTTTATTCTGTCAGCTGTAGATTTAATAAGTGAAGGTGTTATCTCTGGTATTGGTGCCTCACATGTTCTCAGTGCAGTTTCTCACAGACTATACTGATCTACAAGGTGAAGAATCAGAAAGATATTGTGACATGGAGAGCATCCAGTTTTTGTAGGTCTGCCCTGTCTTATGTGGTGACTTAAAAAATTGAGGAAGGGACATCTTCCTATTCAAATGCAATTTTATTCCTGTTGGTCACCAAAGGAAGAATTCTTTTTAATAGAAAGTATATCCATGTTGGCTTTAACAAAGTATATTGATTAATATGGAAACATTAGGAAGTTTGAAAAGATATAATCAAAGCCAAAGCAGACTTTGGGATCTACTGCAATACTCAGTCTGTCATCCATACATAACAAAAGAACCCTCTAACTGGACATTATATAAAAGTATGTGACCACTATCTCAAAACACATATTTTTCTGCTTTCTTGGGAATAAAGACTGCTTTTTATAAAGTTTCATACAAAAGGATATTTAGCTCTTTTCCATTCCCAGGTCTTTATCATGCCCAATACTGGAAAATCTTTTTTTTTTTTTTTTTTTTTTTTTAATATTTTCAGATCTAGTTTGACTTGTCACAGATCAGAATCTATGGATGTCTGTGTCATTTCAATTTCAGAAATTGTACTAATCTAATTAGTATATAACATCTGACACATTTATCCTGCAATGAGAAGTTTTCAGTGTGTTATTGATGAGTTAATAACACCTTTCTAGGACATTTACGTTGTGATTGGAAGACATTCTCCAAATGGCAGAGATGTAAGACAGAAAAGTAAGAGCATGCACATTTGTAACAACATTGTTATATTTTCTTTTATGATTCTTTTTATTTTCCTTATTTCCAATATTCCACTCTTTTCTTTAGCTCTTGAAGATTTCTACAGAGAGAATGAAGGGTCTCTCTTCAAATGGAGTCACATGGAGAAGACAAGGGGCAATGGGTTTAAGTCACATTTGGAGAGAGAGGTTTCATCTCAGTGTTAGAAATATATTTTTTTACAGAGAGAACAATCAATCACTGAAACAACCTCTCCAGAGATGTGCTAGAGTCTCCCTTGATAGAAGTTTTCAAAATGAAATTGGCCAGGATGCTAATTTAATCTAGGCTCTCATTGCCATGAAAGATTGGAGAAGATGATCTTTCAAAGTCCCTTCCAACCCAAGCTCTTCTAGAGTTCTATGTTTCATTCTTAGATGTCCATTTTAATAAAGAGACATGACATATATTTTAACCTTAGTTTCTTTAAACCTTTCTTTTTTAGCTCAGTAAATTTTTTAACACTACAAATAGATCATTCTGAAATTGTGGGAAGATTTGTCATTGTACAATTTAAATGTAGTCTACAGAGAGAGTGAGGAATTTGTTATATTTTTTATTTTGTAATGAAATATGCTATATCTGCATAACTGAGTTTTCCAGATGAAATTTTTGGTTTTCTGTCTTGAAAATTGAATTATTTACACTTGTGTTGGTTTCTTGTGAATCAAAATCCTTCCAGTTGCCAAACTGAATCAAACATTCAGTTTTGTGTCAGTTGAAGAGTGATCTTCCCTTCCAGAATAGCTGTGTCTGTAGTTGGTATTTATGCCATTTATTCCAGTCCTTTTTGAAAAGGCAGATTTTATTGTTTATATAAGTATTCTAGACTCACTTTCATAGCAAGTAAAAGCAAAACCCGTTGGTTTAGATTTACAAACTAAAATATTTTCATACAGAAATGCTGGCATATTTTGGTTTTGGCAAAGGTGAAAAATATTCTTATGTTGCTTGTTTTTTTTTTTTCTGTGAAAAGTACATTCCTCATTTGTGGAAAATAGATCAATAAAATAATCATTTTTAGATTATTCAAACAAACTTTTTTTAAAAAAATACTAAACTATGGAAACGTAACTTTTTCATATCTGGAAATGGAATTGAAAAAAAAAAAAATCTCATGTTTTCATACAAGTATAGAAATGCTGTTTAGAAGGAACCTCCTGAAATTGTCTAGTCCAGCCTCCCACCCAAAGCAAGACTATCACCCACATCACTCTGATTTTAAACATTTACTTTTTCTACCCTACAACAGAAAACCTCCAAGAAAAGAGAGGCAGTCAGTTCCAGTTCTGCATTACCCTTCCGGGAAAATTTTTTTTCCCAGTGATGAGCCTAAAACTCCCTAACTACCATTCCTGAGCTCCCTCTGATAGCTTCTAGCACTGATGAGAACAGCTTGGAGTTGTCTTCTTTGTATCTCCCCTTCCTGGTGCTGAAGGTAGCTAACATTTAGCTTCCTCTTCATCAGATTAAAGCTAGTATTCCCAGCCTCTATGAGAAAAAACAGCATTCTCGGAAGTTAATGGTCAAGGTTTTGGATTTTAAAGTCTTTCTTCATCTGTACATTTCAGTAAGTCATTTTACAGTCCATTTGTTTAATTTTATTTTTTTTTTTAAAGACCACAGAATACCTTATTGGTATAAGAAATTGAAGATAGTTTTCTCCACTTCTTTTTCATATTTGACTAAAAGCCATTTTTGAATAGCTTTTATGCATGCTTAATCTAGCCACGGTGACTACTGTAAGTGAAACATTTTTCTGTGGTCTGTGGCTGCCAGAAATTGATTTCTTACACCATCAGAAGTGAGGAAAGTCATAACACCTAAACTGAGCAGAACAGCTGAATGGAACAGATTTTAGATATCAAAATCACTTTCTCCATTGCAGTCCTACGTAGTTGAGCATTGATCTTAAGCTTTATTGTTTTTGTGACAGATAAGTTAGATTCCCACACTTGTCAGTCAGAACAGGATCATGAATGTTTAGGAATGGAACTTGCTTTTTTACACATATGGATAATGAATTCTTAATTTATTGCACCTTGTTGAATACTTCACTAGGGAGAAGTAGCAAAGAGGAATTGCAACTGTGTTTGTTCCCAATTTGTGCTCATTGTGTTTATAATGATCACATATATCAGAGAAGCTTCTTATTGGATTTTATGAAGAATTTCTGCAAAGGGTGCTTTACAGGGAGATTTCATACAGGAAAATTCCAGTGAAGATTTTCCTGAATTGGTCCATGGTCTTTATTTTTTCAGCTTTTTAAAACTCAAATGTGTAAAATGATAAAGTGTGAAAACTACTACAGTTTCTTCAAAATACAAATCATCCCGAAGAAAAAGCTGTAGAAGTATCTGTTCAAATCCTTTGCAGTGCCTTAAAAACACATTGAGTAGTATATTTAAACATTTATGTTTCTTTTCAGTTTGGACAAGGGATGCAGTATGGCATGAATCTCACTGAAGGGCCTGAAGTTTAGGATTATCACCTACATTTATGTGTATATGAGCATTATATGTGTAAGGTCCTAATACAATCCACTGAGATCTAGTCAGAGCTGTCAATGGAGTTTGAGATTCAGTTCATTCCACTAAACATACTTGGAGTAAGATTCAGCTGCATAAGAACTGGTCTCTAATACTGTTTGTGTTGCTTAATGTATCTCTCACTGCCATTCAGGTCTGGCAGACATAGCACAGGACTGGTGGAAAATCTGCGTACTTTGGGAGAGAGAGATGAAAATCATGCCTAGGGCATCTAAGGCATAGAGAAGATTAGATACTTGTTTAAACAGTAGTAATGATTCCTTCCTTATGTGTGCCTTCCAACCTGATGAACTCTAAGATTCTATGATTCACTGTTGCTCAGTTAAATTCCTCTGACTGCATTGACTATGGGTGTAAGGCAAAGCTGTCATATGTTCAATGCTGCTTGAAATGCCACTGAGTCTCCAGAAAGACAAATCCCATAGTTCCTGCTTATATCTGCCACCTGTGTCTCCAGTACCTGAGAATGTCTCAAACAACAATGTTCAACTCCACAAAAGACCTCAGTCAAGTCCAACATCTCTATCTCTAGAGGAATCGGCATGTATATAGGAATCAGCATGTATATGCGTGAACGTACATTTCTTAATCCAGAGCTGAAGCTTGTTCTTTGGACTTTAAACTTTAAACTCTTTTTATTTTTATTTCTCTTTTTCTTTTTCATTTGCAGATATTTTAAATATATTTATATTTATATTTATATTTTTATATATATTTATAATTAACCAATCTTTCGACTTCAGCATGTGCATTAAAACCACAGTGGGGAAGGAGTAGTTATTTATGGTAGACAACATATTATCTAGGTGAAGTGACTTACTACATGAAGACATTAATTAGCATGAAAAATTAGTGAAGAAGTACAATTTAAATCATACTAATATTTTTGTTTGGTTACCCAGATAATCCTCCCTGTAGATACTGCACTTTAAAAAAAACCCAAACAAACCAACAAATTAATTTGCTAACTAAAAATCACATATTTTAAGTGAAGTAAAAGTCTTAAAAGTCTAATGACTTCATTTTTCTCACATTATACTTTGTGAGAATCAAAAAGCATCAAAATTAGAAACGAACCAGCTCGTGTGTGACATTTCCAACAGAGTGATTGAATTTTCTTCTGATAGTACTTTTTTTATTTTGCTAATTGCTTTGTAAAGGTTTTGTGTTCAAGGTAAACAGTCAATGAGATCCTCTTTAATCTAAAGATAACAGCAGTTTCCTTCCTCCTGAAAATGAGTTTAAAACAGGATGGTAGTTTTTAATGCTTTTTAGTAATGTCACTTCTTTAGGTAATAGGGTGACTATCAATTCTGTACTTCCTTCTTTAGGAATGAATGGGAAAGAGCATAGCAGTTTTTTAACTGCAACTGAAATTTAAAAAACACTGTGCTATGACAACTGTGGAAGCCTATTTTAATTCTTATGAGACAATGATCAAACAAATTGAATTAGCTCTAACCAATCTTTTTTGGCTTATAAGAACACGTGTAGAGACAAGAAATCTGAATATATTTACAGAAGGGTAAAATGTGGTGGAAGTGAATGATTTTGGTTGCATTTCCACTACCAGATGAACACAAATCATGTGGAACTTGCCTGTCAAAAAGACATACAGGCTGGTCATATGAGTATTCAGTATTATTTGACAATAATCGTGCAATCAACTGAACTTTTCAAACAGAGATTCTAGGTTTACATGATAGTGACACTGAAAAATCTGGATCTCACATTTTAATATTGGTCCCATCTCTACCACACATATTCCAGCTTTGCAATCTACATCTAGCAGAGACAGGTAAATAATTGCATTGTAATGCTAGCCTCCTGGCTCAATTTGTCATTAGAAGCAGGGACTGGTAAACTTTTTACAAGCTTCGTTGTATTCTGCTGTAAACTACCACATATATTTGCAATATATGCAAGTCTTAGTCACTCCATACAGTCCTGGTTTTCTCATTCCAAATTGAATCTAATAGAACTACAAAACATCCCTGAAAACTGATAACAATGATTGGGAATGTACAGTGGCTTCTGAGTAAGAAAAGATTAAACCTGGAAGGATTTTTCAGTCTGAAGCAAAGACAACTGGGAAATATTGAGAGGTATGACTTTTTACTGTATTTCCTAACTAAAGAACTCAAAAGCATTAAATAAATCTATGAGAACAAACAGAAAGAAGACACTGCATAAAGGAACTATGGAACTCGTTGCCACAGGGTAGCACGGAAAACTTATATCCAGAAAGAGACTGCACAGTCATAAAAAAAATCTATCAATGTCTATAAAACAAACATTTAGAGGCAATTTCTAGTTCAGAATATCCTTGGAAGACTTAAACATGGAAGTAGGAGCTGCTGTTTAGCAGCTGTGTGTCTGGTATATTTTTGTATGTTTTATTTAACAGTTCTTATACTAAGGTGCTTTTGTGACCAAAAATATGCCTATCCTAGTCAAGGTACTGTTCTGTAACTTTGTTGCCATAACAAAAGAGGTCTCTGTCTCTCTCTGTTATGGTGATATGCAACACAAGTTTGGTAAGGAACTCAGGTAATGTTCATTGTTTTTTTCAAAGTCTGTTTCTAATGCAATATTTCACCAGTAGCTTATCAGTGGGGTCATCATTTATCCCTTATAAGACTTTCTGCCATGCACAACTGCAAATGAACTCATTATATGCAGCAAAATATTTTTTTTTAATACATAAACATCTTAAATACTATGCAAACAGAAGCATATATATAACAACAGAAATTAAACAATAAAAGCAATAACACTTCTTTCTTTTCTTTTTTTTTTCTTTTGACATCTGATGTCTTGGTCCTTTATCAAGGAATTTTGTGTAGAAGAGAGGTTTTGCAAGACTGAAAAATGTCTCTCTTCTGTGGATGTAACGACTGTCTTTAACCTGTCAAGTGACTTTGGCCTGCCTATACAGGTAGTTATACTAATTTCACACCCTTCAGTTCTAGTTGAAGTTGCAGAACATAGTGGTAAATAGGATAAAATTAGAACCTTGAGCTAAAATCCCCAAAAGGGTACAGATGCCACAACAAGTTGCACTGTGATGACAACTGCTATGGCAATGTTTTGGTCACAGAAGGCTACAGAGGTAGCCTCCCTGACAAGAAGTGGGGTGTTTCCCCCTGGGTCCCATAACCAGTTCCAGCCAGCTCCAAAAATGACCCAAAGATAAGACCATCAGTAAATGCTGGTGTCATCTCTGAAATAACATATTTTTGAAAGGGTAGAACATGTTGTGCAGTAGTAGTAATAGAGAAGAATGAAAAAAATGTGAGGGAAACAGCACCATGGATTCCAAGTTCAGTGAAGAAGGAGGGGGAGAAGGTATTCCATCCACCCAAACAGTTTCCCCTGCAGTCCATGGATAAGACCATGGTGGAGCAGATATCCACACTGTAGCCCACGGAACACCCCACACCAGAGCAGGCAGACATGCCCTGAAAGAATTTGTAGCCCAAAGAGACACCACGCAGGAATAAGCTCCTGACAGAAACTGCAACCCATGGAGAGCAGCTAAAGTTTTCACTTGTTTTTTGTTCCTTGTTTTCTTCTTTGCTTTGCCCCCTGTAATAATACCCAAGGTATCTCTAAAACTAGAAAAATGCTAGTAGAGCACCTTTATCTTGTTTTTCAGGCTCAATATCTTTTGTCAGCATCCTACTGTATTTTATACAACTAAACTGGCCTTTCAGGAATTAAGATCCTTCTTTCAAACTCCTATATTCTTTTTTCATCACCTTGGTGATGATGTTTTACACAGTATGATCTTTCATCTCTTGTCCTTTATATCACACTCTGCTGGAGTTACGTAGTTAATGTAAGAGTCAGGATTTTTTACTGACTTCAGTAGGAGTTGAACATATTCTTCATATTATGCTACACAGAAACAGAGGATATAGAATAATTAAGTGAAAATAATAATGGAAAAGTTTTTAAATGTGATCACCACAAAATTAAAATTGAAAAGTCAGGCATTATTAAAAAAAATATTTTTAAGAATTGTTATAAGGCTGTTCTTCTATCATTCTGACAGTGACCAAAATGTCTCATTATATCTAACATCAAACAAAAATTGAATGCACAAGCAATGTCATTCACAACATACCTTTGTTTCCACATTAAAGAGAGTTTTACTAAGACATACAAAAGTGATGAAAATGTATATCAATACCTTTATGTGTTTATGTGTGTGTGTATTATCAAGTGTATGATATAAAAAGGTATAATATTTTCATTTAAATAGGTAATAAGGGAGACGGAATTTTCTGTGTTACAACTCATTCTTAAAAGAAAAATAACTACTTATTAATAAGTTGAATGTGAACTATTGTTATTTTTGTATAGCTACATTTTTTTACATACTTTTGCAAGACTTAAAATCAATATTAGTGATAGCAAGACCTATGCTTTTTTTTTATGTGAAAGCTATACAAAGAGCATTGTCTGCTATTCATAAACATTACAGAGTCATTCTAATGACTTTTCCTACTTACTTCTTCGTAATCTATATTTTTTTTCTTTCTCTATTTGAATTGTAGTAGTAAACTATCTTGCTCTTACTCCTCAGAAACAACTACAGATATATGGCTAATTAGTATCTATTATGTACTCTTACCTAAGTTAAGCAGATTATTATGAAATTACCTGTGTTCTCAATGCACTATAATATCATTTACATTCTTGCTGATTACTCAGGACATAGCAAGCCTATACAGAAATGATGGAGGAGGGTCATGATATGATTTCCCATTAGTAGTCAAAATTACTGATGTTTTCTGTATTACAACATGACACAGGTAATAAATATATTCAGTCCAAGATACCTTTTTGGCATGAAAATATTACCTCATGAAAGAAGCAATCTAATATTTGTTTCATATGCAAATGTTAATGTGATAATCTATATTTTAGTCCATAAAGGTTAAACATTTTTTCTATATAATATAATGTTAAAAATATTTATATTTGAGGGCATAAAGCCCTTTGTGTTTGAGTAATCCAACAGATGAAAAATGAGTTTGCTAATCACAGATGCCCCTTGTTATTAAAGTAATGTAAAGCAATGATTTACAGAATTAGGATACCTCAAGTTATCTCTGAATACTAGATGGAGTTTATATAGAATGAATTAAAATCCTTCATATCTGATCATATACTTACTGTTTTCAGCCTGGGGTACCCAAACACATTATTAAAATGACATGCCTTATGTAGAACATTTTTGATTGAAATATTGAAAATATTTAAAACAGCAGCACTACAAGTTGTTTGCATCTGTAAACACAGAATAACATCATTTCCAAGTGAAATTGGAGGACACTGGATATATAGTAGTCAATAATAATAATTTTTCATAGGGTAATTTTAAAATATAATGATGCACAGGTAGCCAGGACCTTGCTTTTCCTTCTCACTTAAAATCACATTTGAAAAAAACCCAAAACCTTAGACAGTCAGGTGTTTCAGTGATTAAAAATTAAATTGTAAATCAAAAAGTAATTGCAATATTAGTCTTTGAATTAAAAAATGTTGGAGTTACCATTGCAGTGCACAGCATGCACAGCTGAAAGGGCTTCAGAGAAAGTCAAAGGAATCAGCATCTGCTAACATGAGCTCTTCTGCAGTAACAGGTCTGCCCCAGGTTGTTCCAGGGATATTTCAGCAAATGCTTCTTAAAAGGATAAAAGTGTGATGGGATCACTCTCACATCAGCCACTAGGGAAGAATAGAATCCAGTGACAAACACCATGATTCATGAACTTTGTGTTTTCCTTGGATGACTTTCATCCAAGTTCTCATGCGATAAGCCTCTTGATCCATAGTAGCATGAGAGGTAAAAGCGACTCAAGCAGGGACTACATGCTCAGGCATGTAACAGATACATTTAACTTCCATGGTTCCAGTTGGTTTGTTTTTTGATTCTGCACAGCTCAACTCTGAACTAATTTTGAGTAAGATAAAGTTGTTTTAATCTCTTGACACTCATTACTGCCCAGTACAATTAGAACTGGTGAGGAAGTCCACATCAGAAGTATTCTAAAAAGCAATCAAACAAACCATCTCTACCTGTCTGTGTCAGTAAATATTAATATTTCAGATTTTTTTTAAAGTCTACAGATCCCAAATGAGGGTATGAATCTCAAAATGACCAAAATTCTTCAGTTTTTAATGATGTTTCTTAAGGAAATAAGAACGGATATTTTTTATTTCTTTGTTTTGGAGCCATAATTGTACCTCAAAACCTTTCAACCAACAAGATTTTATAGGGCATTAGAAATAGGTATGTTTCATGATTAGGAAAGGGTCACTTATTTCAAGACAAATGGGTAAAATATTCAAATATTTACCAAGGCTTCCACTGGAACTCTGTTTCTTTTGTAGCATATATACTGAGGTAAGTTGTCTGTTTTCTACCTACTGGAGAGTTACTTTCTGTCACAGTTTAGGGTCAGGGCAGCCCCTTAGACCTATAACAGACGCTCTCTGTTAACCCCCCTCCCTCCCCAAAGG
>WTSP01013076.1:0-26366 GCA_025331215.1 Actenoides lindsayi
GAGGGTTGTCCAGGGCTGTGCCAGGCTGCCCAGGGCAGTGGTGGAGTCCCCGTGATCCCTGGAGGGGTTTCCAAACCATGGAGCTGTGGTGCTGAGGGCCATGGGTCAGTGGTGCCCTGGCAGTGCTGGGGCAATGGTTGGACTTGATGATCTTAAAGGTTGATTTGTTTATACTTTGTTCTCCACCTTGAGAAGTGCTAAAGACTCCCAGGTGGTTAAGGGTTGTTATGACAATAACAATAGTAAAAAAAACTCCATTGAGTTAAAGCAAAAAGTGTTCACTGGGCTGGTGACTTTGCCAGCAGCTCTGCAGGCAGTGATGATTTAGGGACACATGGATCAGCCTCTTGTTTTCTGCACCCTGCAGGGAAAGCAGAGGGCCTGCAGCAATGTGGCCAGGAGAGGAACCTTCTGCACCTTATTATCCATCTACTCATCAGGGACTGGTGCAGCTGAACGGCTGCTGGGCTGGGGATGCTCTACGAGGCCAAGAAGACTCCTCAGTGCTAAAACCCACGTGTGCTGGAGGGTACAATCCAAAACACATCCTTACCCTGAGCAGACATGTGATAGGGATGGATAAGCCCATCTTATTCCTGGCTTTTCTCTTTGTGATGGGCTGACAATCTTCATGAGGAACCAAATAGAAACCGAAGGCAAAGATCCACTCTGTCCTTCGCTTTCTCCATACTCCCTGCACGAGCTTCATCTCCAGCAGAAACCTGATGTTTCCATAACCCTGTGACAGTGTAGAAACATCAGTGGGTGCAGGGACACACCTAAGAGCCCCAGGACCTGCATCCGGGCAGCTCAGCTCTGCCCTAACACCCCAGACACCATCGTCCCGGCGTGCGACACATCCCGGCGTGACGAGAAGCAGAAGAGTAAATTGCTCCATTGAATCTGCAGCAGGAGTTTGGCCACCAGCCGTGGAGCCTTTAAATAGCCGTTTAAAAGGAACTGTGATGCTGCCAGAATTGCTGACAGACAAATCGACGCTTGTCTCCTCCGAAGTCGGTGTCAGGGGCGGCCTGATAGAAACGTGCGAGCGAGCGGCACGAGCCCCGAGCGCTGCCCGCAGCTCGCCCAACTTCACCCAGACCAAGTTCCTTACAAAGAATTTCCTATTAACAGCTCAGCTGCACCTGCAACAGCAAGAGAGCCTAAAAATAGGGTTGGGTTTTTTTTTGCTTGGTTTGTTTTGTTTTTTTCCTTCCCTGGCTGGCTGGAAATATTCACGGAAGAATAAGACGAACAAATTATTTGAATCGCATACAGCTATTGGCACTGCCGGAGATACTCCCCGGAGCCCAGATAACTCCAGAGCATTCTGCTGTTGCACATGACATCAGGATGCTCGTACCCCATTCACAATCTGCTAGCAAAGAGATGACACTCTGATGTAAAATGACGAAAGCTGGGGCGGGGAGGGGAGAAAAAAAAGCACCGTTTTTAGACTACTTAGCATCATAATAGAGCCATACGGGCCAAAAATACCTCATGCTGCAAAGAGGGGGAGTTAAAAATTCTCATCACGACTGCCTGTGAAGTGGCTCTGGGTGATTTGCGATGCTGCTGGGAATGGATTAGGGAATGGATGAGGAAACGCTGCGTGTCCTCTTTGGCCAACGCAACGCCACGTGCGTAGTACGTAGCGCACAGCGGGGGAGATAAAAGGGCAGGTATTGCACTAAAGCAGATTAGCTGGGGCAGCACCCAGCACTGGGGAGAACTGCAGCTCTGGCTGTGGGTTTTGATCCAGCTGGGATTATCTCTGGCTGTTTCAGACGTGGAAAGCCAGTCTGTGATGCCGGTGGATGGCTCTCCATGTCGCTCCACTTCAAGGGAAGACATGAAGGACTCGAGGGGTTGTGGGCCAGCCGCTTGCTCTCTGTGGCAGGTTGCCTGTCCAAACGCCTCGCTCAGTTGGCACGAAGAAATGCACAGTTCTGCTGCTTCAGATTAAAAAAACCCACCAGTTTTAACACCTACTAACCTGGACTCTTCCGCAAATTTTATGGAAGCTCTAGAGAGGTTTCTTGAGTACAGAGAAAAGGGCAAAATGCTGAGAGAGAGACTATTAACACAGAACTAGACAAAGAAAACCAGCTTCGGATTGCCTCGCTGCTGGGAACGGCTGCCACACACCACGTTGCACTTCAAGCTGTAATCAAACGCATCCCAGGTGGGAAAACAAGAAAATCCCAGGCAGGAAATCATTCTGGTTTGGGGACAAAGCACCAAAAGTCAGATACAATCCTGGAACGTATCAGGAAATAGCTGTTTTTTCAAACACTATTTCTTGAACTCCTGCTGCCCACACAGTACCCTCAGGTATCCCCAAGACTATCCCCCTCCTAATGCATGGCTCCCAGACAACACCAACCTCTTACCACAGGGATTAACGTGAAGGGAATTCCATCCTGACAGCAACAAGGCTACGTATCCAAGTGAAATAACAATGCATGGTTTTATCCTCAGCAGCAAACTGCTTTGAAGTCTTCCAGGCTTCAATCTCCACCACAAAGTCCTTTGTATGACCTAGCTGCCCCATGGCTCCTCGCTCATGGTCCTCCAACACTTCTCCTTTCTAGCTTTTTCAAAGCATGAAGAATCTTGGGTAGAAACAAATGATACCCAGGAGCCACGGATTCACCCCGACAAAGCACCAAAACAATCTGAATCTTTACCCAGAGTTCATTAGAGTAGGTGAACTTTTCCTGCCTATTAAATCAGTCAGGAAATTTTAGGAGAGGTTGACTATTCTGCTATTTCAAGGTCACCACCAGAACAAGAATGGTGTTTCAAGGCAACTGCTCCCCTCCACCCAGCAGTACCCAACCCACATGAAAACTGGACCTCAAGGAGCTGCAGGCAACCGGATTTCATCTTTCTTATGAACAAGAACTGGTTGAGCTACAGTGGGAGGAGAGCACTCAAGCTCTTAGGAAAAACCCCACATGCAAACCTAATTTTCCAGCTGTTACAAAGACATTTCGGTCTTTAGGTCATCCTTGAGTCACTGCTGTGAGTCACAGGGTCTTGTCTGCTCTTTTTCTGAGAAAACATTACTGGCTTTGGAGGCATTTGCTGTTCCACAGGAGGTGCTGTGCCCGGCTGCTAGCAGCCAGTCCCTGGCCAGTCCTGCTCCTGCACGTTCCAGGAGGACCCAAGCTGGCAGAGCCACTCCTCATTGTCCCCGTGCTTAAAAGGAGAATAAATCCACCCCCCTTATTTCTAAATTGATTTCGCTATCTGGGGCAGCCTTAAAAATGCTGTAATTTTGTTGTCATTCACGTAGTCAGGCACAAAACAATTAAATTCTTGAAAAGGAAGAGACAATTGACTCGTCCCAGCATCGCAGCCATCCTGCAGATTCCCCCAGCTCTTGCTAACTGGTCTGACAACAACCCAGCAACTCTTCTGCCTCTGGCTGCTCTGTTGCTGGTAGGTGAAATGCTAGAGGAGCACTTACCCAGCCATAAAAGCCCCATCTTTCTGATGGCAGCTGGATTAAGAGGAATGTGGTTTAAGATGTGTTAACAACCTACTTGTAAACAAACCAGTTCGGGTTTTAACACATACTCGGTCTGAAACAAGCCTTGGTGGGAAGTTTAGTATTTACTTTGCTCTGCTAACAGGAATAAAAGCATCTTGACCCGTGTTGCCTGTGTTGGGTTTTTATGTTGATTTATTCCATTGAAAAACATGCCCATTTTCCTAATGGAGATGGAGCACGATTGCAGAGGGCACCGTCTGCCCCACGTGCTGTTTAAACCTTTGGAGAAGGACTGCAGAAGTTCACATGTCTCATTCACGAGTAGGAGGAGATATTTTGCTTTATGAATACAAATTTATGGTTGGATGGATGCCTGCCTGTAAATGCACCCTGCTGAATAAGTGCATTTCATAACCTTAAACCTGCCAAGCTTTACTTTTTCTGCAGCTGATCAACCTTACCCATCCATACCCATCTCCGTCTCTGAAATATCCACTGATGCACATGGATTCAAGCTGTAACATGGATTCAATCTGCAATGTGGATTCAAGCTGCAACAGGCTAGGTTTAGACTAGACATTAGGGAAAAAAATTTCAAAGAAAGAGTAGTCAGAGACTAAAACAGGCTGCACAGGGAGGGGGGTGAGTCTCCATCCCGGGAGGTGGTGAAGGGTCATTTAGATGTGCTGTTGGGGGACATGGTTTAGGGGTGAGCTTTGCAGAGGAGGGTTCATGGTTGGACTTGGTGATCCCAAGGGTCTTTTCCAACCTGAATGATTCTATGATTAGTTAATACTCAATAGTACATACTCATGGAGCCATGAGCTGGTGTAAAGTAAAGCAACCCAAATGCCCCTGTTGTTAGTCAAGGTGTGAATCCTGCATCTGATGAGCAATATACAGCAACAGCCTTCAGCTGAAGTTACCCTGGAAAGACAATTGAGGCCATGGAAGGGTAGAAAACAGCACAAAGAAAACAGCTGCACACCCTGGAGTTACCTAGCAATGAATAGGTGTATAAAAGTGGAGAGTGCATGAATGGGGAGGTGCAGAAATAATCAAGAGCTGAAGAAGCCCCTGGCTCATCAGGGATGAGGGGAGGGATGGGTGTGCACGGCTGGTAGAGGTGAACAGCAGGAGAAAGAAAATAGGAATTGCATTAGAAGTTAAGACAAATCCAATTTTATTTTATTTTTTTTTTCCCAAGTGTGGAATGCAAAAAAGAATCATTGAAAGAACCTCAAGGGGCCTCGGGAAGTACGGTGGGATCAGATTGCTGACAGAGGAAATAGATGTTGCTGAAATATTAAGAATGTGTTGCCTTGGTGTTTGCTAAGAGAGATGGGCAAGAGAGAGGCTGCAACTGTGACCCTGCAGGGGAGGGAGAAGGAATAAACTCTGCCTCAAGGAATAAAATGCAGGGTATAATTTAGCATAGAAAACCTCTTAGCGGAGCCACTGTCCTTGCTGCAGCAGCCACAGCAGCGAGTTGTCCTAAACAGCAAATTATGACTAAATCAGTTGCTTATTCCAGAATTATCATTAAATAAGACAAGGGAAAAGTTAAGCAGTCACACACTTAGGGTGCAAATCAAGTGTGGAGCACTGGAGGAGAAGCAGAGGGACAGCTGCAGGTTCCCCTGCATCCCTGGCAGCCCCAGACCTCAAGCCTTGGCCAGCTGGCTGGGGCCACCAGTCCGTCCCACCACTCTCCAGCAAAGTCACGATGAAAGAGGTTCAGAGAGAGGCATCCAAAGCGGAGGGAGTTATCTGAAGCAAGCAGAAATCTCTGCAGCTTTGGAGATTGCACCTGTCGCTAGAAATAATTGGAGACTTGCTTCTGATTTTTCCCTATCTTCTTTTTGTCGAGCAGCTGTTTCTATAGGTGACGCTGGCAATATATGTCTGAACATAACTTCAGGCTGCTGATGTGCTCTTCCTGCTTGGCCTGGGCTCTGAAGAGCACAAACAAATGCCAGCAGCACATTTTTTTTCCACAGGGTGAAAAATCCATTTCAAGGGCCCTCAGATCTCGAGAATATTTACGCTGCTCGGAACAAACCTTGCCTGTGTTGACATACCGAGCATATTCACTTTATTTATGATTATTCTTTTATAAAAATCAAAATCACTAGATTTTACCTGGGCAAACTGAGAGAAGTGCTGGTGTAACAGGAAAAGCATAAAGGAGGGAGTGGAAAGAGGATAGGCAGGGACAGAAAAAGGAAATGAAGATTAGAAATGAGAAAGGAAAAGAAAAAGCCCTTCTCTAAAGCTCAGGAAATGAGTTGGCTTCTCAGAAATATTAGTACAAGAAAAGAGGTAGGACAGATACGAATGACAGAGGAAATCACGAAACCTATCAAAGAAAATGAGAAGGTTTCTGACATTCGAGGCATCATGAAACATGAAGAGTAACAAAGGGAGCGTGAATCATGCCAGAGAGGGTAGAGAAAACAGACTGGAGTTCACCTACAGAATGAGATTTCCTATTATCTGAATATCAAATATTAAAGCAGAGGCAGCGGCTGAGCACTGGGCTGTATGCTCCCCGCTCCTTCCCCAGGCACCGCCGTGGTTGCTGTACTGCATCCCCCATCACAAGGTGGAAACAAACCTACAAAAACCGGGAGAATTCAGAAAAAAAGAAGCGATTCATCCACTTCTGGAAGAAGAGCTGCCCAGCAAAGCAAGGTAACCACGCGGACCTGGGTATTATGCTCAGATAACTAGAGGAGAAAAACCTTCTGCTGCTCTCCCATTATTTATCTGCTAGTTTGTGGGGTGCAGATCTTTTCAGGGTTGGTTTTATTGACCCTGCGTGCCCAGCATCAACGTTTTGGGGCCAGCACAGGTTGGCTTCTGTGCTAGCGTTACAGGCTGAGCGAGCCGGGGTGCAGCACCGAGCACCTCCTGGAAAATCAGGCTGTCCTGCAACGCAGGGTTTCCATCTCAGAGGTTGTTTTCACTTGGGCATTGCAGAAACGTTCCCCAGAAGGCCCCTGGCTACACTTATTCTTCTCTCCCTTTGCATTTAGCTCGGCGCTTCGCTCCCCTCGGCACTCACGAAGCGAGGGCAGAAAGAGCAGAGCGAGACCGCGCTCCCGAAAATTGGCTGTGGAGTTTGAATGCAATTCCCCGGCTCTTGGTGCTTGTTAGAGACCTGCAAGGTCACAAGAGAAAGCACCAGAAAATGCATTTCCTGGAGCAGTGTGTGCTCCGCTGTGGTGGCCCAAACGTCTGAGGGAGGGGGAGCGGTGGGGATCACACCCCAGGAAGCCCCACGGCCACGGGGATTTCTCCTGGAGGACCTGGTGACTGAGTCACACGCACGTTGAATGGCAGTAAAAATGCTCTTTCCACACACACCCCTCCCAGGAAGGGTTTGCTTGTGAGCACCCTGCAGATTTGCAATGGCAGGACAGAAGGGACATGGCTCCAGCCGGGCATTCACAGCAGAGAGGTGGAGAATATCTGCGTGAGGTCCTTGCAGGGGTTCAGCTGCAACGAGCTGAGCCAGGGGCCGCGCAGTAAAAGCTATTTGCAAATAATACAGCCAACTCAATCTGCTCCAAGGGATGAAACGGCTCTTTTGAAACAAACACCAAGGACTTACCATTTCCACGGGTTTATCAGAGGGTCAGAAGTTTGCGCTTTATCTGCAGTAAACCAGTTTGTTCCAGAGGACCCAGCTTCCCCAGCGGTGACACCAGTCTTACAGGTTGAATAGAAATAGCTGGATAGGCCACCCCATAAACATATATAATTCTTGGTTTAGAGGCTTCATAAATCATACTCTTTTATCCCTTGGGCATCCTACCAACTTCCATTATCACATTCTTATTCTAATAGGCACAATCTGAGTACAGCAAATCCTCCATTTTCCAGAGCTTTCAATCACAACTAAAGAGTAAAGATGAAAAATCTGCATTTCAAATCGTTGTTTGTTGTTATGACAACATAGCATGGATTTGGTCCTTGCTACAGCTCTCGCAGTCTCGGGCTGCAGAGCATTTCCGAAGCTTTTATGAAGAGAGCACATTTGTAAGACACATATGCCACAAAGTCAAAGAGGTTATCTTCATGTGATGTAAAATATCAGAAGAAGCTTCCTGGAATATAATTCTGGAGAAAATTATCTCAGCAGCTAAGCAGAAACTTTTCCACCTCACAAACTTCCCCATCATATATCAAACTACAGCCTGGCACAAAACAGCCCAAGAAAGGTCTGTTGAATGTCCAACAGACAGGGGTGGCCCTTCTTTCCACCAGAGGCATGCTTTGGTGTAGGGGATTATTCAGTAGGTGTATGAGTCTCATCATCTATGAACATGGATATACATGAAAAAAAGGAAAAGATAAAATAGTGTACCACTGGGACCTTCGGATTCCCTAAACTGCAACACAGAACACACATGATCAGCAGCTTCACAGCTCTGGGGGGCAGAATTGATCCTTGTGAGTGTCCTGAAGCAGAGCACAGAGATTTCACCCAACGATTTCTGAGAATCCAGCTCAGTATATTACCAAAAAACCCCAGGAACTATTTACATAAAGTCTAGAATTAAATATTTTCCTCTGTGTCAATAGAGCACATTAATGGCTCTCTTAAAGCATCATCTCCCACTCCAGCCTTGGTGACTGTAACATCCCTGCCCTGCCACACTACCTCTGTCCAACACTTTCACCTGGGAAAAACAGGGATATTCTTGGGATATTTTGAACAGACACCTTTTGACATGTTATTGGTTCATTTTTTAAATTTATTTTTTCATTTTATAGCTTATTTGGAATGTTAAAGCTGCTCAGAAATCCCAGTTACCCTTGTTAATCCCGTGAACTGCAGCAAGCAGCCCACTCTGACAGAAAACCATGGGGAAATGCACAGAGCCAACTAGCCACAGCTTTTATTTCATAAAACCAAACTAATAAGAGTGACCTGTTAGCCTGGCAGGGAGTCAGATCAGCATCAAGGGACCTCTTCTTGGGGGAATAAGCAGGACTAACAGAGACTATTTCAAGCTATGGACTCCCTGAAGCTGGAAAGACAGCAGCATAGAATGCTGCCCACCAGGCTTTCCTGCACCTCTCAGAGGTGCTAATCCCATGGGCTTCATCCTTAGGGATGCCAAAGTCCCTCAAATGCAACTTGATGCCAATGTCCCTCAAATGCAACTTAAACTTCATAGTCAAGGGAGGCTGATTCGTATCTGGAAAGGTGAAGGTGTAGGACAACGATGCAGGTTGAAAGGGTAAGTGAGGAGCAAAGGGGGATCTCCGAACAGATGTGACGACAGGAAGAGAAGGAGGAGAGATCCAGATGTCCTAGGTTGGTGAGGAAGGCATTCCCAAGGAAGAGTCCCGCACTCATTCCTGGGGTAACGGGGGACCAGCTGCGGCAATGTTAAGCATCAGCATCCAACCAAAGTAAAAACTGCAGCAAAGTCCATAATGGTTTTAGTGCCTTAAAGTAAAAAAATAAAAGGGTTTGAACTAAACTATTGCCATCTGTCTTCAGCTGAATGTGTAGCCACACATCGATGGCAATTTATAAATAGATTGAGAGCCTTATTAAAGGTTAGTAAAATTGCCCTGACTCCTTCTCTCTCCGCTCACTGAGATGAATAGCTGCCATTCATTCTATGGAGAGAATTTTGCTTGTACTGAATAAAAAAAAAAAATAAAAAAATCCCGGCACACAATCCCCACTTTTATTATCTGTTCACTGCATTAGTGCAGTTATTCAGCTACAGATGTTCATTTCAGCCCAAGCCCAGACTGGGACTTCACTCAACCCATGGAGAGAATAAAAGTCACCCAAAGCACAGCACAGGGATCACGCAGGGAAAAGCTCTTCCCTCGTTATTTATTTCATACACCCCTGCACACGAGGAACCCGTGGCAGTCCCGTGAATCAAGGTTCGCTGCGTTTGAAGAGCCGGGCTGCTGGCCACCTCGTGACAATTCGGTGAGGACCACAGCAGCCATAACCTGTTAACCACCTAACTGCCAGAAAACAACCACCCCACTTACATTTAGTACCTGCAGTGTGCAGAGGTTGCTGGAAACTGCACTAAGTGGTAGCTCAGGCTCACACAGCCCGTGTCACCTCCCCGTGCCATCCCAGTAAAGCTCTGCTTGTGTTACCAGCACGTCCTGACGAGAGGAAAAGGAAGGAAATTTTTTGCTTTCGTTTAAAAATCCTCTGTACTTGGCCTCTTGTAGACCAGCAGGCTCCTAAGTCCAGTGACCTGTGTGGGAGGTATTAACTGGCTGTAGGCGGGAGGTACAACACACCGAGCTGCTACACACTCAGCTGCCTACTCCAGATCATCACTCCATAAAGTGCCTAAAATGTCAAGCAACAGCAGCTTTGTAAGATTCTCACAAACATCCATCTAATATCTTTCAGATGAGAGTTCACGAAAAGCAGAATAAGGAACTCCAATTTCATGGGAAGCTAAGTGTATATAAATTTAGACTATGTATATTTAGAAGAAAGCACTCACAATGATATTTCAACCAGTCTAGCAATAGGATTATCTCAGAAACAGCCACATGCTGAGTTTTCATTAGCATGTAGCATGAGAAAGATTTCATCACCTTAATTTTTCAAGCTTCCCTAATATTCATGATTGACCATTAGTTCCGCTGCCTCAAAGTGACCCCTCATGATTTTTCTTATTTAGCAAAAAACCAAACCCAACAGACCAGCAAACAAAATGAGATGCAACCTGGCAAATACAAACTAATGACATCTGGGGGAAAATAATTGGAAACAGAGATTCAAGGGGGAGAAGGAGCCTTGGAGCCACAGTAAATGTGACTTATTTTAAATGGTGGACAATAAATATGAGTTTACGGCGTGAGGTATGTGCATAAACTGCCAGTTGGTTTTCAAGCTGCATAATAACAGGTTCCTGTTGACAAACCTGGGAGGATATCGCCCTGTTCTTAAATGACCCTGGAATAATCTCACCTTCACCTCGCCGTGAGGAAAAGCAGCCCAGACGACCTGTTACTGGAACACTCAATTACAACAAAGGTTAGAAAAGGACCCTGGATACGTGCAGCGTAGCGAGATGACATCCAAGGCAGAATGTGCTGAAAACATGCCAGTGCCAAAGACGTGAGGGAAATTAATAGTTTGAAGAAGGACAGAGCTAGAAACAAAGGAATGAAATGAAGTGAAATTCAGGCTGAGGCTGGGGAAATACACCCCCAAAATGGCCCACACGTTTATTAGATATATATATATTTATATACACTTCCACACTTAAAACCATACATGTGTATGTATATTTTAGCTTCAAGAAGGACAACCTAAGGAAAGGACTGAAAATCCCCTGGTTTTGACTTCTACAGCCCCATGGTGCTCAGTAGGGTTTCCACACAGTGGTGGTACAAAGGGATCTGCAGGAGATTTTTGAGCTATCAGGGAGGTGCTTTGATTTTCTTCTTCATAATGTCTCATTACAAATGTGTCCAACATACCATTCCCAGCCTGGAGACTCCTGATCTCCACCTAATGACCTTAACACCTCAAAAAATAAGTTTCCCAACAGGAACATAGTTTTAAGATCTAAGATGATGATGCTTTTTAGTAGCACCGTCTTTTTCTGGTGGCTTACAGAGAAAAATCACCCAAACAATGCCAAACCGATTGAAATCTTCCCCTTTTCTTCTTACAGGAAAAAATCAGCACCAAAACAAATCAAAACAGTGATGCACGAAACACTGAACAATGTGTTGGATTTATTTTAACCAGGGGAGTACACTGGGAAAGGAAACCATCTCCTGGAGGACAAAGGAATTCAGTAGCTCCTTCTGCATGTGATGGGTCTCTGCCGTGAAATTCCAGAGCCTCCAAACATCTTCTGGAGAGCAGCAGTGACTATGGCCAACAAAATTATAAGATCTAAACTTACCCCTGCTGAAGCACTAGAAAAGTTTCTATTATTAAGTTAAGGCCAGAATTAGACCACAGTCAAATGAAGATGTGAAGAGAGAAGTTGAAGGATGACAAATTCTTTCCTTACTATGTGGTTTTTCATGTAAGTTCTGCTAATTTAAACTGTTTAGGGGGTTGGAAACTCTGTATGTATTAGCTACACCTCATTTTCCACGGAATTACAGCCAACTTTTTTTCCAGTGTATAAGTTTCTTGCAGACCATAAGGAAGCATTAGGAAAGTCAGTTGGAGTAGATAACTCACGAGTTTCCATTTCACAGAGAGTTAATAAGGGAGAGGGGAAGGTAAAAGAAAAAAAACCCCAGTCTTCTGAAGGCCACCGTTCCCTTTGGAGCATAACAAAATTGCAGCTTGAAATGCAAATAGCTCAAAATCAACAAGTTTCGGTGAACAAAAGCAAGATAATAGATTTTTTTTTCCTGACCTACGCATCTGTTCATCAGAGCTGTCTCCCAGACCAGTACAGCTGCTCCCATGTTAAAAAACAAACAAACAAAAGAATGCTTCGCACCATATCTACAAGAATTAGCAACAGAATGTGCACAAATAAACTTTGCTCAGAAATGTTTTGACAATAGAATGTATTTAGCAAATTTTAACATGTCCTCGTAAGCAACTAGGAAAAATATAAGTGGTTTGATTCTGGTGATGTAGGCAAGGACAAAGTAGCCTGACCTGAGGAAAAATGGAATACTCTGTAATAAATTTTGCCTACTTTTCTGTTTTCAGTTTGTGGGTGAATAGGTTCAAGTTTGGAAATACAGGGTCTCTTTGTATGACCTGCTTGTTATGACTGACCACTGAAAAATTTGCCTGATTTTATTAACCCCACTTTTGCCCACATTAGTTTCTGATTGTATGGGTTATTCATTCATAGTGACATAAAGATCAGCTTAAAAAAGTTAAAATATTGGAACAAGTGATCTTGAGGTGGTTTTGCAGTGTTTCATCAGCTCAATATAGCCTTTAAAAACATGTTTTTTCCAATCTTGATTTCACAGGACGTGGACTGACCAACCCTCAGTGCAAACTGTGCCACTTGCCTTGCATAGTTTTATGATTTCTTATTGTTTTTTCCTTCAACCAGAGTATTTACTCATGTGAAACCACTGAACTTGTCAGGTGGGGTTTGAGAAATAGGAATCTGAAGAGGAAAGAAGTGCCAAAACAACTCCAGATTCTCTCCTCACCCTGGAGCCTGTTTCCTTGCCATGGGGCACGTGTTCCTCCTCTGCTCTTCTCTGAATTTTACATAGCCCTCCAGCCTCCTTCTCTTTATTTCTTCTCTTTGCCTACTAAGACTGTGGAAGAGTCTTTGCCGGAAAAAGTGGTGTGGGAATGCACAGCCTCCTCCAAAACCCAGTGCCTGTAGGATTCATACACTGGGATTAACCAGCCCTGGGCTGTGGCCCTTTAACTACCTCCGAAAATTTAAACAGCATTTTACAAGAAAAATGAAAATATAACTTGCTAAACTTACTATCCAAAATCAGGAAAATAAGCTCTAAAACCTGATACTGCTGGGGAGAAATAAGCCTTTGAAACCCTGAATTTCCTTTAAAAAATTATTCCTTTAGAACCATTGCCACAAGATTTTAAGCGCGTAAAAATGGCAGGATTAAGAAAAAGGGATCTGGGTGTCACGCAGAGAATGGAAACATCCAGAAATGAAGTAGATAAACAAGTAATTTATAACCTTTCATGGTTCAGGGACTAAGCACAACATTAACTGCTTGTAGGTAGGAAGACAGGTCTTACTAAGTAAATTATTCCCACAATCTCTCCATCTCTCCCAGCCACTCTGTCTCTGACCCATACTTATTTGTACTTCCCCATTCGACTGGCGCTTTCCTTAGAGAAAATTGTCCATGGAACCCATTCCTCACACAGACAGAGCTGAGACTTGCAGGCAGAACGTGAGCCCAGGTACGCCAGAGGCATTAAACAGAGATGGAAACCTTTAGGGGGGGAAAAAAAAAGTCTGCTTCTGTGCTAGCACCATTAACGATGCAAGTAAAGAAAGGACAAGAAATAAACAGCTATATAGAGTGTAAAACAACTGTTTCTAAACTAAACCCTTTCCAGAGTTCTCTTTGTGCCACAAGTGAGTCCTTACGGCAGTGGGCAAGTGGCAGACATCAGAGAAGTGCACGGAGATGGCTTTCTTCTGGAGAGCTTCCGAGCCAAAAGAGCACTGGAAACGTAGCTGTGAAGTTGGCGCTGGCACAAAGCGCTCAGTGATAAGAAATCTGTTGCTTTTTAATGCCTTAGAATCACTGATTTTTGGAAAATACAATCGTAAAAGAAGAAAAACAAAGCCCTGGAACTCACCACTTCTCATTCCTGGCATCCATGGAGGACCAAACAAAGCCTGCTCAGGGATCAATGCAGTTGGAAACAAGTGCAGTGTTTGCAGCTCACCGTGGTCATCATCTGACCCGGGAGATGAAACACCTCTTGCAGCACAGCTGGGGGAGGCTGCAGGAGAAGACAGCCAGTACGAAAACAAACACAGAATCATAGAACAGTTCTGGCTGGAAGAGACCTTCAAGATCAAGTCCAACCTTACTCCCAGCCCTATCAAAAACCACAAAACCCTGTCCCTCAGCACAACATCTACTGGCTCTGAAACCCCTCCAGGGATGGTGACTCCACCAGCTCCCTGGGCAGCCCATTCCAGTGCCTGACAACCCTTTCTGGAAAGAAATGCTTCCTGAGATCCAGCCTGAACCTCCCCTGCTTCAACTGCAGGCCATTGCCTCTGGTTCTGTCCCTTGTCCCCAGGGAGAACAGACCAACTCCCACCTCGCTACACCTTCCCTTCAGGTAGTTGGAGAGGGCAATAATGTCTCCCCTCAGCCTTCTTTTCTCAAGACTAAAAAGCCCCAGATCCTTCAGCCTTTCCTCATAAGACACCAGCTCCATCTCACAGTGGCTTAGGAGAAACGACAGCCCTGCTGGCAAAACCCACCGTGGGGTTAGGCAGCGTGGTTCTGATTTGTCATGGCCCCAGACCTGCAATCCCGAGTTAAATCAACAGAGCTGGGCCAGCACACAAAGAGGTGACCCCCAGCCCTGCTTCCCCCCAGTGTGTGGGCACGTGACAGCTCGCTAATTGAAACTGGGACAGCAAAACTCTCTTCTCTACCGTGGTCACTTGGATTTGTGTCCAGATGAAGTTTGGAAAACAGCTTCTCAGTCTAGGAGGATGAAGGGAAGGAAGGAGGGGACAAACGCATGATTCTTTTCAAACTCATTTCTTCACCTCCTCTTTTAAAAACGCAAAGAGTTCAGCAGAAACTTTGGTTTTCCAAAACAGCTTTGCAGAACAGACCGAGCAATGAAACCAGTTCGTTTTCTGAGTTACGGTTTTGCATTTACCTAATGACCTTCCAGTCCCTACAGCCCTGAATCTGCAATCTGGACTCAGCAGGACTTTTCCAGCCTAAAGCATCATGTGAAGCCCAGTGGGAGACCGCACCCAGAAGCACAGAGGAATCTGGGTGTAGGTGCCCACCCTGCTGCAGGAGGCTCTGGCACCCAGGTCTCACCCTGCAACATTTCTACAACACTGACATCTCTTTGACCATAAACTTTCCTTCACGGCACCCGAGACATTTTCTAGACAAGTTGTCTCTGGGGATAACTCTGCCTGACTTTGCTGTGATGAGCTAGCACAGAGTCCTGTGGCCATTCTCCTCCTTTTTCAAACTCACCAATTTATCTTCTCTACTGCTTTGAGACCTGCAAGGGCATTACATGACTGGTATCTGTGAGGGGTGTTCAGCACATACTTCTCATTCTTCTTAAACCAAAAAAATTCTCCTTCGCTTCCCAAATAGTAGATTATTTTTAAGCACATGCCCTGCTGTTGTGTTGTATTCCCTTACTAAATTCTTCTCTTTTTTTTTTTTTGGCAAATTAAATAGGATCTGCATAGTAATTAAATAGGAGGTGATAAAATCCAGTCACACTGAAAGCCGCGCTAAAAAAAAAAGTGCTGAGGTTGAGAAGTTTGTAGTTAGATGATGAGAATATCCCACCACACGCTCCCACGTAACTCCTTTCTACTACAGCTCCTGGTTACTGGTGTCTGCTTTGGTTCTATCGTGGTACATCACCCCCCGTGCCTGGGTGCGCTGGGTTAGGAGGCACCGCGGCGACAAATTGTCCCGTTGCATCAAACCGCGCTTTCAGAGCCTCATGTAACATGGGCAGCGACTCAAAGGCAGAGCTCAGCCAGTCCTAACCTTGCAGCACTTAGGTCCGTGTGCCCAGACTGCAGAGTTGTGTCTCAGGCAGCTAAAGTTGTACCTGCTCTAATAGGAAAAGAACACTCCCCCCTCATTTCTGCTCCTGGGCTGTTGCGCTGAGGAGGACGGGGACCTGCACAACCACAATAACAATGAAAAGGGGTTTAATACACTTATTCTACCCCTTCCAGGTTTGCGCAGGACAATTTCCCTCATGCCATCTGGGTTCCCCCTTGGCAGACAGCAAGGCTACCACACACCAAGTGGTTTTTCCCAGAAGTGTTGTGATGCAAGATGTTGCATTCACTATTAGCTGCAGGAAAGCAGGCGAACACAATGGAGGAGAAAGGGCAATTCCACAGGGTATCCACGGCTGGCAAAAAGAGATCCTAAAGCAGGCTGGAATCAGAGAACCACTTAGTAATATAAGAATTATGAAACTGGGGAGGGGAAACAAAAAAAACCAAACCAAACGACAAAACAAACTGTTCTTTTGTCCTCATATTTCTTTCCTTGGCTTACAGGCCCGAGATAACAATGACTGCTCCTCCCTGGGTGTGTGAAAATAAGGATCTGTGGAGCCTGGGGAAGGACGTGGCAGAGAGAGAGGGAAGGAGTGTTCCCAACTCTTCACCCCACCACGGGAAGCCCAAAGCTGCTGTCTCTCTGAGGAGCAGCCCTGCCCGCAGTGGTCCCTCGCTGGGATGGCTGAAGGCAGCACTGCAATTACCCATCTGTAATTAGAACCGTCTGCCTGAAGCAGCAGCCGTGGCTGTGGACAAAAGGACAGCCCTCCATGTGGGAAACCTCCCTGACTCTGCGTGTTTAAAAGAAATATTCCCCTGCTCATGGCATTGACACAAAGGTGGGCTGCAGCCAGGCGCAGGAGGTCACACAACCCTGGGCAAAGAGCTGCCTTGTCCCTTCCATCCATCTGGGGAGGTGAGAAATGACGTTGGGTATGCAGAGAAAGAAGGAAAAAAACCCAACAAAAAACAAACCCGACACCAGCTTTGGTCAAACATTTGTCAGCCATCTGGTTCTCACAAACAGAGCTGGGGGAGCTGCAGATGCAGCAGCCTCGAGAGCTTCACGCAAGAGGAATGCCCGCGGGGACAGCGCGGCCAAAGCGCACGCTGGGGCACGGCGGGTGGCAAACGTGCAAACGGACCGTGCTCTGCGTGGGCAGTGGCAAAGTGGGATGTGCCTTGGGTACCCCACTGAGCCTGCCCCTAGCCCCAGCTCCCTGCACCAAATCACTCAACCCCACCCCATTCAGGGATCCCCTCCAAAGGCAGAAAAGGCGCTGCTCCAAAAGAGCATCTCTCCCGCTCGCACCCGAGCTGACCTGTTGGCTGGCACAGCGAGTCCTGTCCCTCTGTGCCTGAAGTGAAATCACTTAAGCTCATTCAGATGTGTTATTATTTCTTCGTTTTAAGGCTTCTTGCTACAGGGACTCTCCAAACGAGCAATGCACATGAACACACAACACATGGAATCACAGGATGAGCTGGAAGGGACCTCCGAAGAGCGTCGAGTCCAACCCCCCTGCCAGAGCAGGACAAAGCTGGGGCAGATCACTCAGAAATGCATCCAGACAGGTCCTGAAGCATCACGTGGCAGGACTGGGGCAGGAGAGCTCTGCCCACGTTGGCTCTGGTTGTGCAGTCCACGGCAATTCTTCTGCATTTTTATAACCCCAATGTTTTTATCATTCACCATGCTAAAACCAGGCAGAGTAGGCAGCCTGCCTCTCCAGATGACATGGAAACATCCAGAAACCCCCTCACTACCCCATGTCACTTGCACTCCTGCTGTGTAACCAAACCCAGACTTCCCCAAAACCTCTGCTTCTTGGCCAGGAGAACCCTTGCAAGATGTCTTCGATAAAAAGTTCCGGTTTCTTGTGATTTCTCTTACTCTTTTTCCTGCAGCTTCTGTGCTTTCTTGACTTGTTACTCAACATTTCAGGGGACACTGGCTTTTATTTCGAACTGAATGGTTCAGTTCTGACATGATCAATTGACAGACAAAGCTGGGATGTTAAGAAGAAAAAAAAACAAAAAACAACACACCAACTACCATGAGACTTTCTGATAAAATCACAGACGTCGGTGAGACTGGATGAAACCAGACACTTCCCAGAGTTTGCCCTAGATACCAGATGCAAATCACAGCTAAACAGTCTCTGAAACTTGAAGTGCATGCAGCTCCCCACTGATTTAATCTGAAGCTGTGGGTGCTTAAAAATCCAATGGGAGAAATTTAGCTCTTGCAGTAAAAATGAGGGCCCAAGTGTCTCCCATCACACAAGCTCCATGCAACAAATCCCCCCGATCTTGCACCATATGCCCAGACAAAGGGAGAAGAACAGTAAAGCAGGAAACCTCTTGAAACTGGGTTTATGAATAAAATTGGCCAAGGACAGCAGGAGAGGAACCTTGACCCCCTGTGCTGAACCCACCAAGCCAGGCCAAGGAGCCCCCCAAGCAGATGCTGCCCTGAGCTACTGCTCCTCACAGCTAATGCTTCTCATCACTCTCACTGCTCACATGCATCTCTAGGTGATTAACAACGTGACACCTTGGGTTTTTTCCCTGGCAGAGCTGGGCTTTTTTGTCCCTTTGCAGGACTCTCATTTGCTCCCGCAAAACAGACACAAGGAAGAAAAAAAAGTGAGACCCCAGGGGTTGAGACAAGTACAGTTTAATAAAACAACACAAAGAGAGAAGAAAGCAACAGTAATAACAATAGTACAAGTGAAAAGACAGACAAAGTGAGTAATAGAAACCAGGAAGGCTCTACCTGCGTCCAAGACACCAACTTTTCCTGCTCCATCCACACCAAAGCAAGTTAAAAACAGGCACTCCTGCCCTAGGCCAGTCCTCCTCTTATATAGGGGCAGGACTCAGTGTGGTACCAACTCTCCCTTTGGCTGGCTTGGTTGTTTATCCTGCTGTGGCCCCTCCCAACTGCTTGGGCCAGCAGCTGTTTGTGATAATGAACCCGAACCGAACCCAGGACACCCGGTCACAGGGATGTTCCAGTCCCTTAATCATCCTTGCAACTTCCACTGGACTCTCTCCAGTAGTTCCCTGTCCCTCTTGACCTGGGGACCCCAGACCTGGACACAATACTCCAGATGTGGTCTCACTAGGGCAGAGTAGAGTCCTGGTACCTGAAGGTACCGAAACGCAAAGACTTAGTTTCCCAAGTGTGGAAGATGCTCTAAGCAACCGACATGAATTTCCACAAATAATCTGCTTCCTTTGCTTTCCTTCTCTCACCGTGAGAAGCTCCTGGTGTAACAAGAACATCCCGATCACCCAGCCAAAATAATCACCCAAAAGCCTCACGCCATGTGGGCTTTGCAATCAGCTGCTCATTTCCCGGCAAATAAAAAGTGACTTGAGGGTTGTTTAGTCCTTCTGCCAGACGTAACGTGATGGGCTGCAGATCCAACAGAGGCACCTAGCCTGAGGCACCCGCCACTAAGATAACAGCGATGCACCAATTACACTTAATAACGCTCATATTTATAAAAGCGAACCATCCGTAGTGGGCATTAACTGCCTTTGACGTTGTTCAAAGGATGAAGGGTACAAAATAAACCCGTCGGCTTCTTCTATGACCCAGAAAGTAACCAGCGAGATGTTACAGTCAAATGCAAACCACTGAGGAACCAGAGTTTTCTCCTGCAGATGGACTCGGTACCGAGGAAGAGGTCTTTGCCTTGCTTCATCTTCCTCCGTTAGCTCCCCTTGCCCTGCTCTCAGCCACCCTCCCTTCAAGTTCCCAGTGCTATTTTATTTAGGCTCTTCAAGTGCAAGGGATGAATCAGTGCTATGAGTGGATGAGGATGAGAGCCATAGAATGGTTTGGGTTGGAAAGGACCTCAAAGATCATCCAGTTCCAACCGTCTTGTCATGGGCAGGGACACCTCCCACTAGAGCAGGTTGCTCTAAGCCTCATCCAACCTGGTCTTGAACACGTCCAGTGATGGAGCATCCACAGCTGCCCTGGGCAACCTGTGCCAGGGTCTCACCACCCTCAGAGTGAAGAACTTCTTCCTAATTTCTCATCTAAACTCTAATCAGCAGGAATGAGCTCCTGCTATAGGGCTGGGTGTGGTGACTCTCTGACCCTAAGCAGAGGTTTGGTAGAGGAAAATTGCTGCCGGTGTTGAACCGCCCCAAACAAGCTCTCCCCTTGGTTGTCCATCCTGCAACTGCTCATGCCCTGCAGTCCCCTCCCCATCACCCAGTTTCTCACGCTTACCAGCAAAAAGTTATGGGAAGTACTTTTTAAAAATGAAGCTGCAAACTGCCTTGATGAAGTAAACAAAGCAGTTCCTCTCCCAACGCTGAATTGCACCACCAGCCTGAATCAGATCTTGCAGTCAGGCTGTGAAAATTAGGACCTCTAATTTGTGAGTTATGGTAACTTGCTGGTGTTTATTAACCCAGCCCGTTCCAGCTCTGGGCTTCGCAGCACTGTACCTCATCGTTCAACTCCTACTGCAGAGCTTTACCAAAGTGGTGGTTTCCAAAAATTCCTACATCCGCAGGGAGAAATCACAAACAACTAATGCTGTCTGTCTGGTGAAAATGCATTTTGTCAGGGGTGCTCAAGATCATCCAGCACACGATCCATAATGACGGGGCTTCCAGTACCCAGCGTACAAACTCGTCATTAACCCCGCTGATGCCTTTGTGGTCTGAAAGCCGTGCCCAAGCCATGGGCTTTCCCGGGATGGATTCTAACAGATGCCAGTTGTGGCAGGGACAAAGGCCATCCTTTTTTTTTCAGCCCCGTGGCTTCTATTTGCATTGATACTCCCCACTGCCATCACTGGAGCCGCCTGCACTAACGTGACATTGGCAAAGGCTGCAGAGACAGGGAAGCGCTGGCGGGCAAACGAGCTCTGCTCCAGAGGAAGAAGAGGTCACCTGGCAGCGGGCACAAAGGGGACAAGGGGGCACAGTGAGGACAGCAGCAGCCTTGGCACAGGGGGACGGAGCCTTTGCATCAGCCAAGGGTCGCTCAGCACCTACCAGGTTCACCACCCCTCCCACACTTGATGCCAAAGTGATGATCTCATGGGCTCTGTCTGGCATCCTAGATGAAGGAGAATGAAGGTCCCATAGCAGAGGGAAAGCAGGTGGTGGCTGAGAAACACGGACAAGCCTAACTTGCTGCTGCTAAATCACAGCTAAGCCTCTGTTGTGGTCCTCCTCCTCCATCCTCCAAGCTGTGGTACTGGGGTTCCCATAAGACTGAAGTCATATTTCCATCCTGACTGTGCCCAGTGCTGCCATCCACTGACTGACACACCAGAGCTGTGCTGCCAGTCAATGAGACCTGGACAGGCTGGAGAGTCGGGTGGAGAGGAATCTCGTCAGGTTAAACAAGGACCAGTATATCCTGTACCTGGGGAGGAATAACCCCCTGCACCAGTACAGAGGAGGGGGTGACTTGCTGGGAAGCAGGTCCACAGAGAAGGACCTGGGAGTGCTGATGCACAACAAGCTAACCATGAGCCAACAGCAATGTGCTCTTGTAGTCAAGAAGACCAGTGGTATCATGGGATGCATTAAGAATAATGTGACCAGCAGGTCAAGGGAGGTTCTCCTCCCCCTCTACTCTGCCCTAGTAAGGCCACATCTGAAGTACTGGGTCCAGTTCCAGGGTCCCCAGCTCAAGAAACACAAGGAACTACTGGAGAGAGTTCAGGAGAGGCTCCAGAGATACTGAGGGGCCTGAAGCATCTGTGTGCCAGGATAGGCTGAGAGCCCTGGGGCTGTTCAGCTGGAGAAGAGCAGCCTGAGAGGGGAGCTGAGCAATGCTGAGCAAGAGCTAAAGGGCCCCGGGGGGTGAGAGGATGGGGACAGACTCTGCTCAGTGGTGCCCAGAGACAGGACAAGGGGCACCAAGGGGCACCAACTGGAAGCCAGGAGGTTCCATCTGAGCAGGAGGAGCAAGTTCTTTGGTGTGAGGATATCAGAGCCTGTGCCAGGCTGCCCAGAGAGGCTGTGGAGTCTCCTTCTCTGGAGAGATTCCAAACTCTCCTGGACAGTGTGATGCTGGGACCCCTGCTCTGGGTGACCCTGCTGGAGCAGGGGGGTGGCACCAGATCATCTCCAGAAGTCCCTTCCAACCACTACCATGCTGGGATTCTGTCCCACTGGGCATCCCCTGTGACCAGACAGCCTCAGCTCTGGGTGGAAAAGGCTTGACATCCCCTCCTCTAAAAAGCCCTTTTATTGGCTTAGCTGAGTTTCTGTAAATGGCTGTATTTCTGCCTTCGTGTCCATTAACTCAACAGAACGATTCACGGCAGACAAAAAGCCACCTTTAAGCACATCTTAAAAACCCACAAATTTTCTATTTGTGTGCTTTTCCCTCTGAACTTGGTAATTATCCAAGAGCTTCCTGTACATGAAACATGAAGGAACAGTGCAGTAATTACCTTAAATGCTAAATCTCAAGGGAATTTAGGCTCATACCAGTAGATCATCGTTCCCCTCACTGGTGGCTGCTCCAATGTGGTGCTTAAGTTGCAGTAACGACCCTGCTATGACGCTACACACTGTTAACTGATTAACTCAGGAGCTCATGGCTATGGGATGTAACTCTTTTCTACCTTCAGCTAGAACATAAAAATAGTACATTGATGTTACTTCATTACAAAGGATCCCAGACAATCTCATTTCTGATGCTCCAAATCAGGTTTGAGAAGTGCCTGTACTGAAGGCATCAAGCATCAACAACCATCAATAACCAAGGTCCCTGCAGGCTGCACGGCACGAGGCAGCAGCAATGCAGATGTAGGTAATGGTTTACAGACATAAGAAACAAAGTTTGAGCCTGAACTAATATCTTTCATCAAACCCACTGGTGTAACTGGAAAAAAGCAGAGAAGCTTTTAGGTTCACAACCCCTTCATCAAACCTGACAGAGATTACAAGTTAAACATGCCCCTGAACACTGTGCTGAATTAGGGTCCTACAGCAGTTCAAAGCCATTGCTCTTCAATTTCTCCTTTAATTGTTTTATCAGTTGCTCCCTTCTCCAGACTCTTAATGTACTAAAGAAAGGTCCTTCTGGTTGCAATGTATGGTTATCTGGAAGAGTCTTCCCACTTTAAACCATGAAGAAACAATTTCCTCTGAAAATAGCCAGTTGATTACTACAAGTCTTCACAGACATGGTAAACAGAAAGCTCAGACAGCCTCAATCAGATGGGCCACCTTAGAGAATTGTCGGCCCATCACGTAATACTTTATCACCGGGTACTGAAGCACACTTTGGAATTTGGTGGTAATATTCCTAAATCTACCTGTTACAGACTTGACATTTGCTTTTTTTTTCCCTTACACAGACTATGACTCTTTCAGACTCCACACCCAAAATACACCAGCTATTAACTACAAGGCACATATAAACCCATGGATGGACAGCTCAACTTGCATGAGACCACACTCCAAACTCACGCCACAGTCTTCATGGCTTCCTGTTGCTTGTGACCCTGTTTAAGATGTCTAGATGTCTTTCATAACTTATCATAGAAATAAAAATAATTAAAAAATAGAAGCAGAGCTCAGGTTTCTTAATCCTAAGCCGTTCTTGCTGTTGACATGCCAAGGGGATTCTTGTGAAGTGTTGATTAAATTAAGAGATATTACTGGGCTCGTATTTACAGCTGTCCCTGCCGTTTCAGTTACTGAAGCCTCCTCAATCAACACGTGAAGCAAAGCAAATCCAGGATACTGCTTCTCCTGCGAGCTGAGCCTGCGGCCATCAGAAAGCAGGCTGGATGTATATTCCCCATTAGAAAATTTCTTGTCTTGATCCTAAATCCAGACTTGGTTTTGCGGCTTACACCCTCCCCCAATGACAGTGCAGTGCTATCAGAGCTAATGAAGGAAAGTTAATACATTTTTCAGCCCTCAGTAAAAACTTAGTTTGCCCAATTATCTTGTCTAATTGCATTACACATTGACAGATGAATACATGACCCACTGACATTTCAGTTTGCCACCTATAAATCCGCAGAAGAGATCCCATTCTTATGTAGTTCATTTGATTTCGATTTTTTTTTTTCCTTCAAGTTGCTCTACTGAATGATACCTTTAAAAATTAACTGTTGGAGTGCTAAACCAAATTTATTTTCCCTGTGCCAAGTGGGAACAAAATAGAAAAGCATTCACAGCTTACTTACCCTGTGTGCCTACAGGTTGCACACGTCCAACTCCTTATGTGTTTAACAATGATGTTGGGAAGTTCACCTCTATTTTACCCATATGTTAGCTCAGAAGTGCACTTTGTTTTAATGTCCCTTCCTCTGAGAGTTACTGGACCACCCATATTGGCTTTTAGCACTAATCTTCCCCACTGTTCTTCCCATGCATGGCCTGAGAGTGCCATCATCAGCTTCACTCTGCTTTATGGCCTTAAAATACAACACTCGCTTTGGTTTGGGGCTTGGTTTGGGGTTTGTTTCTTGTTTTGTTGTTTGGTTGTTTTTTCCAGAAGTCCCTCTAGGTTTCTTAATTAATGTCTTCCTCCTTTTATCCTGGAATGACAAAACCCATCAGATATCTACTAATAAAACTCCACTGCCTGCCCTTTGCATCCCCTTCCTTTATTTCAGAGATGCTGTTTGGATGGTCATTTAACACAGCAGACAATCTCTTTTCTCATCACACATTGGTACGCTCAACACACTCATGATCCGGCTCTGAAAATAAGCCTCAACAGGCTTTTTATCCATTATACTATATATATATAATACCCTGTTACCTATATCTACCGATACATAGAATCATGGCTTGGAACCTTAAAGATCATCTCATTTCAAGCCCCCTGCCATGGGCAGGGACACCTCCCACTAGACCAGGTTGGTCCTGCTCATACAGGCGATCTTAGGGAAATTTTGGTAATTGGGGTTTGCATGAGGTGATAACAGCAGGCTCTCCAGCCTGGTCCCAGGTCACTTTTGGTTGGGTCATGCCTCCTTACCGAGTCCTGGGTAAGTAACCCCTGAGTTCAGGGGTTACTGGCTACGATCAGTTTGGAAGCAGAGCAAACCCTTTGACACTTTGCCAATAGTGCAGCCCAAGGACCCTCTCTATAAACTTGCTGGGTGAAAAAGAACCAACAAACCTCTACCAGACAGCAGAAGGGGAAACATCTTGTTAGCAGGACACAGCAAGTACAGCCAAGTATGTCCATTTACTCAATAACGAGCCGTTCATTGCTCTTAGCCATCTAAGAGAAAAAGCAAGACTGAAAGTCAAGCACGTCTTTTTGACTAATTATCAGAATTAAACTTTGTTTTCCTAATTAGAAGGTCTATGTTGTTTGGGGTTTTTTTTAAGATTTGAATGAGAAGGTGCACTCTAGTTCTGCTCGGTGGGGCACACCTCGTCGTGATCACAGTGTAATGACTAACAGGGAGCGGAGGTGGGGACGATGAACGCATCAAATTAGCCCTTTGATTTTCAACTGTCCCAGTACCAACAAATCCATCACCCACGTTGCCAGGCTCGGATTTGCAGGAGCATACACTACAGTTTGCCTTGCAAAAGCCTTCATCCTCCTCTCATTTCTGTCTCATCTCTTATTGGCATTACATCACTGTCCTCCACACAGCTCCTTCTGCCTGCAGAGAAGGGTTAGGGTTAGGGTTAGGTCTGTGAACTTCAGACTCAATTATTTCTTTATTGATATCCCCAAAGAAAGGAGCTGCAAAGGAGGCAGTGGTTTTCACGGGTCCTCAGTGATGAGTAATTGAAGTAGTTCATGGGAATCTGGGATACCAAGGTGTACTCAAACCGTACCTCCAGCCTGAAGCCTTTGGGACTGCAAGGGGCAGCCCCTAGAAGCAAACATCTCTGCTCCTGGAAACAGCCTCACTCTTTCAGATCTGCAAAGACAGAGAGATCTGCAGGGAAGGCATCATTTTCACTGGGCTAAAGGAGATTAATGTTGCTATTTGCTGCATTTTATCCTGTCAAATCGGGCTGTCTACAGTGCTTATCAGGCAAAGCAGTACAACTGCTAGATGAAAAGGAGACTTTCCAGACATACCAAGGATGTATACCAAGGATACCAGCAGAACTTCACCCACCTGCCTTCCCTCCACCCTGAGAACATTTTTTGGAACTGAAAACCAGAAAAACGTGATCGGTTTTCAGACAGCACAGAATTATTCACCTCCACGCATTTTGAGAGGTCTGGCACAACTGGACGCTCACCGAGACTTGGCCAGATGTGTCCAGTTCTTTAAGCCATTGCCTTCTGCTATTATTGTTTTAAAGCACTGGAAGACAGATTAGAGCAGCCCTTCAAATCATGGAAGTGCTGTATAAATAACCACCCTGCTCATCCCAAGGCAAACACTCATACGGCTGAGGACAGTAATCTTTCTGTGCATTACAGATGGGGAAACAGACGGTAAGGGGTTAAGCAGCTGGTGCAAGACCTCTCTGCAAGATGGTAGCAAAGCAGGGATGAAGAGTCAAAAGTGTTTCCCAGCTTTTGCTCTGATGCTCCATCCTACCAGATAAAGCAGGTTTGGTCAAGCATCGGACTGGGGGTACGGGCACTGGGGGTTGCAGTGTACAAGGGAAAGATGGAG
>WTSP01013076.1:26466-47731 GCA_025331215.1 Actenoides lindsayi
ATAATAATATTTTTTAAAAAAGAGCTCCTTTCAAACCATCTACAGCAAAAGGCAGATCCTGGATCCAAAAATTCCCTGCCCAGCTCCACTGTCAGAAAGGCTCTGAGGCTGCTTGCTCAGCAAGGGCAGGCAGCCTTGCTGCAGGTTGCACAGGGAAGGGGGGGGAAACACGTTCTCCTTATTAAGATATAATCATCTGTGTGATTATATTATTGATTATACTGTTTCACTGTTGTGATTATATTCTTCGGTATTACCCACCACATGCCCCGTTTGCTGTATCACCAGACAGTAACGAGAGGGGCACGGTGGCATTATTGATATTCCCTCCTCTTGAAAACAAAAGGAGGATTTCCTTTTCGGTCAGCAGGTCTGTGGATCATTCAGAGAAGCAATAAAATGACCTACAAGGTTTTTCCCAGGTAAACCAGTCTACCCCATAGCAGATGTGTCCTCTGAGTGCCAGGACAGCAGCAGCCGTGATCAGCTTCCCACGGAGATCCGCGTGCTCTCCAGTCTCAACGGGAAGTCGCATCACTAAACCTACTGCGCAAAGCTTGTAGAAGTTCCTCCTGACTTTCCACCTTCTGGGGTTTTGCTGCTTCAGTGGGTTCTAAAACACCCCAATTACAACCAGACCCTGCAGATACATCTAATAGACAAATGCCATTTGAGGTTTGCAAGCGGGAAGATACTCAGGCTGATGTTGCTTTTAAACTAATGGGATTTGTAGCTCTCGCGGGTTAGGGAAGAGCCAACTGCTGCGATGAAGAGACAGCAGAAGCCACATCAGCCAATGCACTGCAGGGCTTTCCACATTGCAGCATTAGAATAAAAATAATGCACTAGAAAATGCTGGTTCGCAGCAGATTGGATAGCACAGCGTTTCCTGGCATGGTGCTGGATCAAAGCCGAAGTCTATGGAATTAATTATTCCGACACCGACGAGATACATTTTGTCAGTTAAAGCAAAGAAAAACGATCAGATCGGTGTCGTCACAGCGCGAAGGAGCGGAACAGATTTTGTGCAAACGATTACATCCATTTGTGCAGTCGACCTGCGCGTACGTTTCCTCCAGATTCGCAGGTTACCGCGCCAGTGTTCTCGAATGTGAGAAAACGTGGAGCTCACACGCCGTGTGCCACGTCAGACTTGGTGACAGTCCTTAAGTTGGGGGGGGGGGGGTTTGTTTTTCTTCATTTCTATAGCTGATCTGATCGGTGCGTCTCGGCCACAGAGAAAAAGTAGCCAGGCACATACGTGTATGTTGTTATCACATCTGAGAGACAAGACTGAAATAGAGGCATTTTTCTTTAACGAGGCTTAGTTAAAGTAGTCGCAAATGGCAAAATTCAGGTAGGAGAGACCAAATGTCAACCTTCACATAGTAATGACATTTCTATAAAGCCATTTCTTTAAAGCAGCCCAGCAGCACCTTTGGCTGAGTAACCACACGCAGCCTTTCTCCACAGACCTTCAAACGCTCAAAAGTCACCAGCCCTAGACAGGGAATGTGTCCAAGGATGATGGGTTTTCTGCTCTTCTCCCATCCCAAAGTGCAAGCAAGACCAGAGTACTAGGGGAAAAAAGTAATAAAATTAAAACAATCAGTCTTTAGCTAAATCAGTTTGGAGCACTGGAGACCATAGAAGGGAAAATCATGAGTCCCTAATGAAAGACATGGACAGGAGGCAATTCCTTATTTACATGGGGAGTTAAGTGTGGCTCTGTGGGGTGCAAGTCTCACACTGAATGTCATCCTGGTTTCTACCTCAGGTACTTTATTCCCGTCTCCACAGTATTTTGGATTCACTATGAAGCTCACATTTGGAGCCCTGTCCACTTCCATAAGCTTCATCCTGCTGCCCGAGACTGCCTTTGCTTGTCACATTTTAATTGCTTTGTCAGAAGATAATTACAGCTCTTTCACAACTCACTCTGCTCTCTGGGCTATGTCATCCCAGACCCAGCTCTTGGTTCAGTTTCTTACGAGAGCTTCAGAAACCCACAAAAAAATTTCGAGCCAGTTCCTCAGTGTGGGATCATTCACAAATACCTCCAGCAGCTCCCCTGAATGGGAGTGGGAGGTGTGTGTGTTTAAAAAATACGTTGCTCAGATCTCTCATTTTCCCAAGAAGAACAACGCTGAGGTTTCTAGCTTAGGATTCACAGTTAACCTCCTTTGCCCGAGGCAGCTGAACACTGTAATACCACCAAGTGTTCACAACCAGCCTGTGCCAACAATCAGGCTGCTTTCTGGCTGCCCTCTTTTTCGTGACAGCTACGGAGCAAAGCATTGTTTAAAACCTCTGTTATTGTCTTTGATGTATCCAGGAGGTTTCTTTCTAATGAAGCTTTTTACCAATCTGTTCTGCTCAGGGACTTGGCCATTTAGTCCCCGTTACAAATGCTCTTTGGCAATCACAGAAAGCCAAGGAGCTGGACAAATGCAGCTTCTTTCAGCAGCCACCCTCTGTTCACCTTTAATAACTTGAGTGGCTATATGATGATAATGAGCCCAGGAGTCCACCCGTTTTAGAAGGTCAGCCAAAGCTTCAGAGGTTTGCCTTCACTTCAGAAGTCCTGCTCTCTTCTTTGCAAGCTTGCGTATCGCTCGTAACAAAACCTGCCCTCACCAGGAGTTGTCTGGGTCAGCCTTTAATGTTTGGAACCACAACTGGGACCTGGGTCTTTAACAACTACATGGTTCTACGTAAAAACTACTACCAAAAAAATTTCTGTTGAAATAATGATATTTATGTACGGTAACCGTTTGATCTCATGTCTCTTACAAATACTAGAAGCATTTCAAAACTATTGACTTCAGCTTTGCTCTTGGGACGTGCAAGGAACCTGCTATTTCTGTATCGCAAAATTTGACCACCAATCCTACTTTTACTTAGTTACGAGTGACCGTCTTTTAAAAATGGCAAGAAAACCCACTATCAATGCACTTGCAGCCATTCATGATGTCTCAAGAGCTTTGCTGTCTTGGAAGAAGGTCACCTGCTGAAAGCAGCCTTTGCAGACCGAGGGATTTTGTGTTAGGCACCAGAAAGTGAGATGGAGACAACGCAGTGGGTAAGCCAAGAGCCAACGGTTCCAGCAGCAGAGACACTCCAGGTGTTCAGCACTGCCACCTCACTAACCAGCAACACGGCCAGAACGCCTCAAAATACCCCTCAACACAGTTATTTCCCTCTTTCATTTTGTGTCGGTCCCAAAATCACTGGGAAGGGCCGCTCGGATCCCAGTTAGCCCTGACTCAGTTTGCCATCCTCAGCAGAGCACGCGGCTGGAGCTGAGCCAAGCGTTAGGGATCCTTCCTTTCCCCACGTTTCACAACCCCTGCTTGCCTTTCCACCTCTTCCCTGATGCAAATTGCTCAAGGCTCTAAATCATGACTGAGACAACCTAATCATCGCTCGGAAGCTCTGCGAAGGTCCCTCCTTTGCTATCCAGGCCAGGTTACCAGAGAACCCTGCAAAATCTGCTCTTCCCCCAGGAGATGGGCACCGTGCCCTCCCAGTGCTGGCTGGGTCTCTCACTCCCAGTACTCTGCCGATAAAGACCATCTGCTTTGCAGCCAGGAAAAGACACACACAGCTCAGATCGAGCGAGAGCTAAATCCAGACGAGCAAAAGGATTTCTATTTTAGCCCCTTCCCTAGTGCAAACCCATAGTTTTGTTCTCAGCTGTTCATTTTCCTATGCTTTAAGTAGGAATGTACAGCCACGGTTCTATTATTCAATTTAAAGCCAAAACCCTTTTGCCATTTCATTCCTTACAGCCCAAATCACTATCATGCAGACACAAGCTACCACCATCTCCCTATTCCCCACCCTTCAAAAGACCACATAGGACATATCACCTTCTCTTTATGACTTCCACAATGAACCTGTGTAATTGCCTAGCTCTGAAAACTCAGTTTTTATTGGGTTTTAACGCTGCCTTATGGGTCCTTTGTTCATTGAGAAACAAGCTACCACTGAATCTTACCTCTTTTCATCCTCTGCTTCTGTAATTAACCCAACTTTGTGGCCAAAGGCCCTGTTGTGTATAAAGCACCTGCATTTCATCTAATAGGAAGCAGCAGTTTCCTAGCTGGAATGCAAGCACCTGCCTCTTGAAGCTCAGTAATCCCACTAATTGGCTCCTCCTCCCCATTTTGCCTCTAAATATGTATTCTGTAGGGTGAAAAGAAGTGCTGCCACCTGCTACCATTTATTTATTTTTTTTTTGCGCGATTCCCAGTGGATTATTTCTACATATTTATCCTGGGCAGAGAAGCTCTTCCCTCTCCAGGTTTATTCTTCACAAGTGTCGTGTAATGGGCTTCCAGCCTGGCAGGAGGTACACATGTGGGTCCCGGAGCCCCTTCCCAAACGGACCAGCAGCTGCCAGCACGTTTGGGATTTGAGAAGCCTTTCATTATCCCCCTTCCATTGTATCAGTTCAACGCAGCCTCTGAGCACATAATATATTCTTTTAGTAGCCTGCCGCAAGAGAGCTCTTGGAAATAGAATTTAATTCAGGAGCTGACAGAGGTGTATGCTATTTATATTATAACTTACAGCTTTCATCATATTGGACTGGTCCCCAGTAGTTGGGAGTTGAGCTTTTGTTTGCTTTCCGTGAATGTTTGCCGTCCCCAGGAGTGGTTGTGCTCCTGACTATGCAAACAAAAAAATGCATAAGCATATTCTTTAGAAATTTCAAATACCTCACGGAAGCTTTTGAATGAAAAGGTAAAGACTCATCAGATGTGTCCGCGAGACAAGAAGAACAGGGAATTAAAAAATAAACCTCAACTGCAAGATGTTCCATTTTTAAACAAAACTCCTATGGCACATAGTGTCCTTTCGTCACTGCTAAGGTCACACGTTACATTATCCCAGTGAAATGCACAGTTCTCAATCGAGTTTCTCCACAATAAATGCTGGTGGCAAGAGAGTTATTGATAATCCTGGCCCCCAAATGCTAATTGATATTGTCTACAGGCACTGGCAGTCCTCGCTGGTCTGGGCAATGGCTTTTGGTTGAATTGAGGTAGTGCTCTCTCACTTCTAGACAGAATGCAGATAACATTTGAGCTACAAAAGTGAGTTTCAAAGCCAAACACGGGATTTCTTAAGAGACATTGGCATAAGCATTTTGAAGGTTTCTTGGTCTTCTGCCTGTTCAGTTTCGCCTTAATTTGGGGCTCAGCCATCAGCAAACTACTGAATAAGGTGTCTGCCAACACTCCCTAGTGGGACAGTATGGGGGCCAGCGTGACCCCAGCAGGGTGAGGAATGCAGCAATGAGACGTTGCACCACCAAAAGGCAAGGAAATACACTTACCTAAATAGAAACGGACTTAGGCATGAGATAGGAATCTCAATTATGCACAAGAGAGAAATTTCTCAAAAGTGTCAGTGGCTTAGTCTCCTGAAGCTTACCCAGAAAATGTGCTTTGGCACCCGCAGACCTGTATCGCTTCTCAGCTCCTGCCTATCTTATCCAAATCTTTGCTTCCCTCCCTGCCTTCAGGAGAATACCAAATGCTTTCCAACACCGTGCCTCTTGCTACTTAAAGCAGCCAGGCAATCATCCCTTCATGCATGCTTAAGAACATCACATCTGTGAATCTGCTGTAGACACAAACCTTTCTTTTTTAAAAAATCCGTTTTAAAAATAATCAGCACTTGCAAAAAAAAAAAAAAATCTGTTTCCCCTCTTAGAATGGGCTGCTGAATAAACTCCAGCCACTAAACACCCCATGCTAGTTTATCACCTCTTTTCCATGACCTTCATCTAACTTCAGCTTTCACGCACAGAGTAGGAGTTATTTTGATTAACGATGATTGCTTCTTTGTCAGACCAGTAAATCAACTAAAATAAGAAACTCATACCTTGAAAGATTTAGAGGAGTCGCTGCCAAGTATTTTTATAAGGTCTTTATTCACTCCCCATTGTGTGCTCCACTCTCAGATGTGCCACACTAAAATCCCTTGCACTATCAACTCCCCTTCCCCCTTCTGCCAGCTCTGCACTTCCCCGTGTTTCCAGCGGAGCTGAAACATTACTACAGCTGCAGGACTGGTGTATTTTCTTGTTTGTGCAGAGTCATCACTGATCATATGAGCAATGTAAGTGCAGCAGGAAGATTCGGCTCGGCTAATAAGTCTGGATTTGACAGGACAGGTAACCTAACGTAGCGTTAACAAGATGAGTGGGGAGCGTGTAGCTATTCCGTGCAACTTTGCGCTGTACGCTCCATTTTAAAAACCCTCTAAAAGAAAAAAAAGCCCTTATTCAGTTTTCATTTGAGCTGCACACACATATGAAGACCCGGCCACAGAACCTGCTACCAAAGTGCTCTATTTTGTTACTGCCCTAGACAGTAACCTGCCATGCTTTTCCACTTGATTTGGGTAACAACAGCTTAACCCTCTTCTCAAGTCCATACAAAAGACAACGGAGTTTGGATGGCTTGGTGAGGAACCATCCATGAGGGACTGATAGCAGAGCAGGACCATGCTTTGGCTGTGAGGATAATGGCCAATGACTGCAATGAGCAGCTTTGAAGTTTCCTCTTTATTTCCAAGTTTACACCAAAAAACAACAAAGAGTTTGGCTTCTTTTGCTGCACCAGCTTTAACAAGATGGCATTGTAGTCGAGAAGGAACCCAAGCAACCAAAAAACACTGGTGGAAGGAAATGCCTACAGAGCAACGCTTCTGTTGATCCAACACCCCTTCACCAAGCCAGAGAATTAAGGGGAGAAGCGTTAAGGCAGCAACATTTTCCAGGGAGCCTTTTCCCTTCCTGGATTAACCAAAGGCAGGCTTTGGTGAACTCTGTGCAGGCAGCAGAGTGCCCAGAGCTGGAAGAACCTCTGGTCCCCCCCCACCCCCAGCAGTGTCACTGTTGTGGAAGTGGCCACTGGACACCTGGAAAAATTATAATGGTGCTTTCAGTTCCATGCTCTCGTGAGAGTCACAGCCTCACTGCCCCAGCTTTTGAACAGAAACTCAGATGCGTTATTCATAGGGTTGGTTGGGTTTTTTTGGAAGTCTGTAATCTCAGGAGCTGCTTCCTTTAGATTTTTAACCACACAGGAAGGATCTCCAAGCACCACCTCAGCTCCCATTTCAGACCAGATTCCATTTGTATAAACGCGACTTTGCAGGCAGAAAGAATGATGTGAAAATTCAAAGAAGCAGAGTTTTGAAGATTCGGCCCAAGTGTGGCTTACACTTGAAGATGTTAATCTGAAATAGCCCAGAATGACTCCAAAGCAGCTTGCTCTGGACTAGCAACTCTTGCCAAAGATGCTGAGGCTGACACATCTGCCCAGGGAAATGTCCCTCTCTTTCAAAAGGTCCCTTTTTGATCCTCTGCCAGCAGCTCAAAGCTGTCAAAGAGAGAGGGCTGGGACATGTGGAACAGGGCTAGCTCTGCAGTAGTGATGTCCCTGCAGCACTATGTGTGCGTTGACAGCAAGACTTCCTCCCACAGTCCTGGGAACAAGTTGAAACGGAGACACCTTTGATGCCCCTGGTTCAGGAGACCTAGCATGTCACAGGTCACTCCTCAGGACCACACAGGCAGCAGATCAAACCACTGGCTTACACTGATGAAAAGGTGGAAAAGGACCTTGTGGCTACCTGGCCTCCTTGCAGGCAGCTGTATTAGCTGTCCAAAGGTGGGCATCCCGGGGGTTTGCCATGGGATAGAGGACTGTAAGCAGCAGAAGAGAAGACGTGCCTCTTAGAGAGAGGAGTTTCTGCCCACTGCATCTCATCAGCTCAACACCCAAGGGCACGAGAGGAAAAAAAAAGGGTTCAGCAAAGCAGCAGTGTTGCTGAGACCAGGATCTGCACCTTAAATACGACTGAAATAGAGCTGAGCATTCATTGCTATGAATTTCATGCTTTTTTTTTAATGGGTGGCTAGCAAAAAATGAAGCCACTGTATTCTGTAAAAGCAACACCAGACACAAATACTGTTTTCCTGTAAAATCCTGGTGGCTTGTGCCAATATAAGACAAGTATCAGCCACAGATGTTAGTTAAGGACATCTTAATGTTGTGCTCATTGTGCATTCTGCAGCCTAATTACACTGCCTTCATTATTAATAATGTCCAAACTGAGGAGTAATAGATTAAGACAGTTTTCATTATTTTATTTTAGGTCTTTTTGCAACGTGAGACAAAACCAGACGGATAAAAAGAAAAACCCCACAATGAGTAGAGATTGTTGGGAACATAAAAATGGGAGAGAAAATATTTCAGAAAAACAGGCATTCCTCTTACTACCATTATGCCAAAAATAATGGAAACTGACATCATCGGGAAGGGAAACAGAAACAATTGGGGAATATTAATTGGGGCACACATTATACCGTGACTTTGAATTCCTCTATGTGGAGACGTAGAAAGGAAAAACGTTGCTGGGTTCTCTCAGCCTCTGGCAGTCTGTGCCCAGGAAGGGAAGGTCGTGCTTGAAAGGGAAGCCACAGCTCCCCTGAAGTCAGCTGAAGCACATTTCCAAGGGGGGCAGCACTCCTGGTTTTTGGGGGCTATGTGGAGATTTTGTAGCTTTTTCTATTATTTTTTAAGCTGAAAAATTAGGATGTCTTGGCTCACCCCACTCTACCTACCCCTATGTTCCCAACTCACTCCCTTTACAAATGTATTTGCTTCTACCTGCTCATCTAGCTGCTAGAATATTATAAACCACATCAGAGTCCTAGACCAAATACCTTTTTAAACCATTGCAGAAACAAAAATCGATATTGGAAAGGTATTTCAGAAATAAACCCTCACTTTTTTGGCTCTGACATAGCATATGTATTCTCTTTCCCTATAGCCACTTCTATGGAGATTTCTCATGCATTAATAAGCATTAACCACTAATTCACAGGTGGCTTGAAATGTATTATTCTAAGCAGAAACAAGGAAGATGGCCAGTGGGCCTGAGTAAATCACAAGCCACTTTTTGCATATTAGCAGCAAGAAACCCTGCGAAGAGCTCTGCACACCAGCCAGCCTCCCTCTGCTCCTCCCCAAGCCCAGCTCCCCAGACAGGAGTGCCAGAGCTGCAGTGATGCTCAAACAAGGCATCGTGTCAGCACGAAGGGATGAGGTGCTCTGGCTGCATCGCTCATGCCTCATTTTACCTCTCTTGGTCACTTCATGGTCTTGTTTACACCAAAGAACCTTCAGCAACTGGAGGATGTTGCATGAGCTCTCGAGCCAAGCGGAGTAATTTTTCAGGTGCTTTTCCACAGATGCCTTTTATACAGGTTATTTAAATGCTTATAAGAAGGGAAAAATTCAAAGGAATTAGGCTCCTGAACACCTCTGCCCTGGGAAGTCAGTGTGCCAGAGTGGAGCGATCCAGCTCTTCTTCAACATCTCCCCCCTGTGGCACCAAGGAATGTTCACAGAGCACTTTGTGTGGCACAACTCGTACTCCGCAATGAGTAACAGGGGTTGCCAGGGGTGCTGATAAGGGGGAAATGCTTCGTTGTAAATTTGCACCTTACTGGGCACCAGCTTTCTAATGCCTTTATTTGGTTTTAATTCACACGGTCCTTTCTCCTGGCTCTATCCCATGTGTCAGGGTTCAGTGCTCTCCCCTTTCATAGAAATAATGTTGATAACTTTGGAAGATCAGGTAGTTTCTTCCTGTGAGCTCTTTATTTACAAGAGATACATATTCAGAACCTCTACATTTAGGAGAGGAAGTGCTGCATGCTTCAAATCTAATAAAAGTTTGAGCTGGGTGACGGAGCAGAAAATTATTGAAAAATAATAATATACCAGGAAAAAGCAGGTCAGAAACTATCAGCATTGCAACAAAATAGTTAATTAAATTCAATAACAGAGAAAAAAATTAACTGTAGTTTCCTTATAATGAAAATTTTCATGTAACATTTAACTCCCAGAAAGAGTGGCTAATGCCATTTACGTTAATATTAAACTAGGACAGTTTTGCTTTTAGCTTAATCACTAAGCAACCAAGTTACCAGAAGAATGCAGGCTATCCAGTAATTATCACACAAACACGTCTGGGGCTGAATTCTGACATTGCACCATTAAAATCCATGGAGATTTTCCCGAGAGTCCCATGACAGGGAAGTCAAGGATATAAAAACTGACATATGATTACATGTTAATTGGCCCCAATCCCATTCATGGTTCCAGTCCCACTCAAAGCCTTTTAATTCATGGAAGAGTTGGGCAGAAATGATAACACCAGTTATGGCTAAGAGGTACCAAGGTGCATTACTTGATATTTATTATTAACAGCACCTTTTAAAGCAATTTTCATGCTCAGGTTCTCGAAGCTTTTACACATTAATTAATGAAGAGCCTCACACTATCACTGTGAAGTAGGCAAATATTATTCCCTGCTCACAGATGAATGAGGAAAATGGGAATTAAATTACATCCTTAAAATTTACTCAACAGATAGAAGACACCTTTCCCCAATAGGAAGAGCAGAGCTTGGATGATGACAGGGTCTCACAACCAGCGAATCCGCTCCTTTGCATGGAAAATTTTAGGCCAGAGAAAATCTACAGCTTGCTAAAGCTCTGTGAAATGAAATCAGACAGAGTGTATTTAACATGGATGCATCCAGTAGAAAGCAGCTTAGCCTACAGCCTAGAAGGAGTTAAAGTATCAAGGATTACAACATCTGGACAAGATCTGCTGCCAGGGTTAACTCGCAGGGCTGTTCTGGATGGGTTTGCCTCTTTTCGGTGGGAACAGCAGAGCAGCATTCCCTCTTGCAAACCAGCTCTTCCATTTGAATTTGCTTTCGAAAAGAAGGCAGCTTCTGCTCACAAAATCAGCCCCCCATCCAGCATCCGAGGCCTGAATGCAGATAAATAGCTTAATTTTTACCAAGCAAGCACTTAAAGCAGCTGTTGATACATGGGGAAAGAACGCAAACGCTCGCTCTATCTCACAGAGCCATGAAATATTTATTAGCCTTTCCAAGACAAAGATACAAATGTGAAGCTTGGCTGGCTTGCACCTCCCAGCTGGGCTCAACTTCGATGGCCACTGGGCTTACAGGTTGGAAGGAAAGTTTGCAGCTGACTCTGGCAAAGCAATTTCTTCATGATGGAGCTCCTGGGTTTCCTGGTGGCTTATTACAGTGGCACGGTGCTGATGTAGGTTGCCTTGGGGGCTTAGTGGGTTTTTTCCCTCTTGTTTGTAAACTAGAAATGGAGCAGGAGACTCTTCAGGCAGATGAAAATGTATCAAGCAGATGGAGGGACTCCTAAGGAAGATCCACCTCAACATGAGGAGAAACTTCTTCACAGTGAGAGCGACAGAGCCTGGCCCAGGCTGCCCAGAGAGGTTGTGGAGTCTCCTCCTCTGGACACTTTCCAGCCCCACCTGGATCTGTGTGGGCTGCCCTGGGTGACCCTGCTCTGGCAGGGGGGTTGGACTTGATGATCTTCAGAGGTCCCTTCCAACCCCCACCATTCTATGAATCTTCATGTCTTTGACTGGTGCAGAAAATGCTTCCCAAGCACAGAGTGAAGTGAAACAGGGTTTTCTGTTCATTTGTTGGCTGCACAATTGACATTATCTTTTCTTATTAACTGAAAATCTGCATTGCTGATAAACCGCAGCGATAGCAGATACACTCTGGTCTCCCCTAATTGCTTCTCGTACATTTAGGAAGATACTTTTCGTTTATCTCTCGTGGACTCTAATTAAAGCTTGCAGAGCTTTTATGCACACACCCCCTCACCCCCACACCCATGAATATACGTCAAGTTTTAAATGACACAAAACTGTTATCATCTTGTCTTTGTCATTCAACAGGACTCTGCATTGGAAATGCCCTGCCCTGGATCTCCTGCTCAGAGGTGTGAGGTCATTTTGTGAGTGAAGGAGTCAGAGAAATTGGAGTTTTGCAATTTTGATTTGCAGTATCTGCTATCAGCAGAGAACTGCCTGCAGAGATCTCAGCCTCTTTATGCATTTTCTCTTTTAATCACTCGTGAATCCCCACTGCCTTAAAGAAAGGTGTCTATCTTGTTTTCTCATACAGGTATTTCTCCTCCAAAGCACAGTGCTGAGTTGCCCTCTACAACATCCAACTCCAACCTCTCCACAGGCATGACCATTCTCTTCTGCCGACCTCTATACAATAATGAAAACATAAAAGTCAGTACTAACTTACAAACAATTAAATGAAAAGCAGACTTGTTGAGAATCTCACTCCTGCACCCTTCAAACATGAGGTTCTGCTCTCCCATTTGTACAAGTGAGGGTTTCTATTATTCTTTGAGTCTTCTACTCTTGTGGGGTTGCAAACCTCGGAAGCATTTCTGAGCTTCCTACTGCAGTATCACGCCGAACTCAGAATAACGAGCGTTTCCCAGTACCAAAGGAGAGCAAAATAAGAAAAGAGAAGATGAAATTAGAACCAACCCTCCGTCACTGCGCTGACCCGGCTTGTACCCAAATTGTTACCACCAGCTCTGGTCTTACAGGGCTTGGCTGGTAGCAAATGTAAAGTTGTTTTTCAGTACTGTTACTTAGTGACGTAAACATTTTGTTGCAGTGATGGTAGGCAAGAGAATTCCTCCTTTGCATGGTCCCAGCTCAGGACTGTCCCCCAGTACAACAGTTTTCTATTCCCTCCTAAATCCTGCTTCATTTCCAGAATCAAATAATTTAAGCTGACCTCCTCCCCCCATTCCAATGCTCAGCCCTGCAAGGCAGCGACACTCTCCTCCCTGCCTTGGAAATTGCTTTTTTTTCCCCCCACTGCCCCCAGCCCAGCTCTGCAGCAACAGAGCAAAGCATATTGAGAACTCCAACACACTCTGCACCCGAGTGGGCAAGGAGCACACCGAGACGCGGCACCAAGATGTAGGGTTGGCAGGAGCCTCAGCAGCAACAAGCACCCGCGCGTGAGGAACCAGCGGAATTTAGATTCTCCTTGTGATGTAAACAGTCATGTTCTGTAGGGATAAGGATTTAACACATTCAAGACGTCTTTTTCTTTCCAGTCCCAGGGGAGGGTGGGAGCAGAGGCTGGCCTGGGTACAGCTGTAGCTGAATGACCACGCTGACCCTCAGATGACAACCCAGCCAAGCAAGAACACCGTAAAACGTACAGCAACAACTATTCCTACTCAGCATGCAAGCACCGGGAGGATCACACGGATTGGTGTCAGCGAGAAAAAACACGGGACAAACCTGCTCCTCTCACACCAGTTAAACGGTGAGAGTCCCATGGGTGCCATGGGGCCATGCTGCTGGAGGACGTGAGGTGAAGGGCAGGCAGGTCAAGAGTTGGAATTAAGAATAGGCTAAAGCAGACCCTGAATCAGCCATGGCCACCTCACCTAAAATATCAGCTCAGCGTGGATTTGTCGCAAGGCAAACTTTGCAGATTTATTTATCTGGAAATAAATTAAATTTAAGTACTCGGAGAAAAAACTATCATCAAGTCCACATTAGTTTTTGCTTTACTGGCAGCAGATACCCAAAACAGATTGGTTTGAACCGCACGGGGCTTTTGGCCTCTTCAGTTATGCATCAGAGGTTGCACAAACCCCATTTTTTCCTCCATTTATACACAGTGAAAAAATATTCTCTGTCACTTACCTCAATACAAAGCGACACCACATATTTCAGAAAGTCTCTCTCTTACACTAAAAAAAAAAAAAAAGGGCAGAGAACATCAGCCTAACCCCATCCCCCCGCCCTGTACGAATCAATAAATTACAGGCGGATAAAGCCAGATGAAGACTAATCAGTGAGCCCAAGGTAGAACATTCAGGAGGATCACAGCTCCCACCAAAGCCCACCGTTCGTGAGTGACTCACGACGCGCGGAGCCGTGCTGGCAGACAGCAGCACGCACCTCACAGCACACCTATTGGAAGGGTGTCTTTGATCTCCCCTCGTTATACAGCACATCATTCTCCAGCTCAATTGAACTCGTACCAACGGTCCACAAATCAATTCTTCCTCGCCCCGACCGCGAAGGGAGGCGGTGGGTTGGCAGGTACACGGGTAGGGACCGGTGCCGCAAACCGGCATCGTGTAACACATGCTAATGATGTCATTAGACACAGCACGGTCCTCAACGAAGCTTCCTAGGTTCTGCATTTGATATTCTCCTCCTTCAGCAGAAGCCTCTTGTGCTCCCTTTACAGACTAGACCTAGAGAGATCATTAGAAGATGTGTTCCTGGCTTGGAATTGTCTGAGAAGATTTCTTCTTATGGAAATGGGATGTCAAGATTAATGTAAAAAAAGAAAAAGTAAAATAAAATACAATGCGTGGAGCGGCAAGTTTGGTTTTTAGGCTTCCTCCTAAATACATCCTGATTCACCCTGAAGGTTTTTTCCAAGCCTATGAAATGCGAAGGCTGACAAACAGGAGTTTTACAATTTTGTTTTTGATAATGCTCCGTAACAGAGCATTAGCAACACGTCTATTTCTGCACCCTCCAAAACACAGCAGTGTGGCGAGGAGGCTTTCAGAACTCGAATAATGTGAGCTTAGTGAAGCAAAGAGCAAACCCTCCCTTCCCTTTTCTTCCCGTTGATACTAATATGACCCACCGCGTGAAAATAAAGGTCACGGGGGTTTACTCCTGAAGCTCGATCTGCTAAAAGTCTGAAGAGCAGATGGTGGGAAGTGTTTAACTAGCAAGCAAAATATTGCAACAACACGGCCGGTTTTGTACAGCAGACCTCGGTGGAAAATGAGAATTCTTTTTAAAGGTCAGCTGATGAAATAGCACTACTCTGCCACTAGCTCTGCAGCGATCATCACAGCCATCTCAGCAGCAGCCTGCCTCGGAAAAACAACCAAAGAGAAACTACTGAAGAAAAGATTATAATGTAAAAGAGCTCAAGAATTATTTCTTTTTCTGGATAAGAAAAGAAACACGGGCTTTTTATATATATATATAAAAAAGAAAAAGCTAAACAGTGGGTGGGATTTTGAAGGGCTAAAAGTCAGTCATGCCAACTAGTTTTTCTCTTTTCTCAAAAAGTAAAAAAACCTCTCACCTTAAACACTTTATTTACAGGACCCTAGTATCAAACTTGAAGGGCTTATGGTGGTGGCAACCCAAATATTCAAATATTTTCCAAAGAAAAACAGGGCAAAATCCTCTACCCAAACTGGGATCAGCTTTCAACAATGTCTACAGACCTCTCTTGGTAGACACTTGCTAAGGGTTTGTCCCACTAGTTCATGGGAGCTGGAGCCATTTTCTTCAGAGTAAATTGCAAGAATACCAGACTTTAAAGGAAAAACACTTGTAAATGTAAATGAAAAGGTTCTTTCCCTTATGATTTTTGGGCAATGACTGTTTTGTTATCAACCTAGGCTAGAAGTACCACCAGGTTTATTTTCTGTCTTTACCTAAGAAAGAAGATAAAGAGAGAAAAGTCTGCTTTACCTCAGCAGCGAGGCAACTGAATATCTCTACATCCTCACGTGCTCATGCCTAGTCAACAACTGAAATCCAATTAAATTGGTACCAGGTGCCCCACAAAGTTAGTAAGCTACTCTTGTTCTTAAGGCATCATCTGTGGTATGTTTGCAGCTGAAAAGTCCAGTCCAAACCAAACATCGATTCATTCCTCCTGTAACAACACCTAAAAGGGCCCTTTTGATAATCACAGCACTGTTGGGAAAGGAACCGAGAGTGAAAAGATGGTGTTCCTCCCAAAGAACTTAAAATCCACTTGAAGTCAATTAAACTCTTTAGGAAGTAACTAAATGTACTGAACTTCCTGAGAGCTTGGCTATTAAGGTCAGGCATCCAGAAAAATTACACGTGTTTTTTCATATACGAGGGAATATTACCCTATGTCTAAGGCTGGTGCTAGTGCCTGGATGCACCTTTTCAACTCATTAGACAAATTGCTTCAGCCAACTGCCAGATTAGAGCTGATGATGCACATGACTCAGCCCTCAGATATTATGCACCTTCTGCTCCACACCGGTTAAGTCTCTCACAACAGCAATTAGAAACAGAAAGTCAAGTAAAACAAAACAACCCAAAAAGTAATTGAGTTAAAGCTGGGGGTGGCGGGGGAGGGAGATTTAAAATTTGAAGGTATAATGGATTCACATCACGTGTGTCTCAGAAGCAATAAATCCTGGTTAGGGAAATGTCTGAGGAAAAAAAACACTGCTAGGCTATAAAATTCCACCTCTGAGGATTATAAAACAACATGCACAGAGCAAACATCCTTTCCGAGCATAATAGGACTGTCAGAAATGATTGACAGCAATGACAATCTATCATAGGCTGCCGTATCCCTGCGATAGCATCTTGCACGCGGCTGTCTGGCAGAGATGAAATTGTTTATTCATTCCTATACTATGTGGAGGATGGAACATGTCATATAGAATAAATGCACCTTTTCTTCCCGTTTGCTTTTATGCACCCCCATTATCTAAGTACACCTGTTAGTTCATGTAACACTATTTCAATTTCCTCTCCGATTTCTCCCCCCTTTCAGCTCCGCTATGCAGATGATGACTTGCTAAGTGCTGTTTAGGGGAACGTGATGCCTTTATACCTCCAGACTCATGTCAGGAAGCTGCTGCAAACATGAAACAAATAGGAGAAATGAGCAATCTGGATGCAAAGCTCCAACCCTCCCTCGGAGGGAGGGTGAGGCTCCCATTCCAGAGCTCTGCCAGTGCAGCAGTGAACGTGCAGGTCAGCGAGCAACCCCTCCAACGGGGTAGTTTTGTGATGAGGAAATCCTATCTGGGGTGCGTAATGGATGGAGACCAGCGAGGTCAAGAGATCCCTGGAGATTGTAATGACTTTCATTAAATCACTGCCTTCCCTGGGCAGAATTTGAGCTGACAGCCTAGGGCTGAGAGACTCCACACAGCTTATTACCCATCCCCACACGCAGTTGAATACTTTGGCAGCAAGCTCTTGTCCAGCCCACTCTGCAGCTCCCAGCACCACACTCACGCTCACCCTGCTACCACTACTTCACTTGACATCAACAACATTCATTGCTGGGGATGCTCCATCTCTGGGTGTGCTCAAGACCAGGCTGGAAGGGGCTTTGAGCAACCTGGTCTAGTGGGAGGTGTCCCTGCCCATGGCAGGGGGGTTGGAAAAATGTGATCTTTAAGGTCCCTTCCAACCCAAACCATTCTAAGATCCTATGATTCCTGTAGGCAGGAGGAGTGCAAAGTAACCAAGCTAATGCCCCATTCTCCATGGAGAAGCCCTATTGCATCCAGGACACGAGATGATTTTGGTTTCCCCATTCGACAACTGTTTCTCTATTCTGTGTTTACCAACACGTGACCTCCAGCATGGCAAATTTCTCCTATAAAACTGCTGTCACTACTGTCACGCTCTCTTGTACACCACTACTGCAAAAACCGAGGCATGAAAATCAGTGAAAAATAGAGTAAATTGGCCAAACAGATGGGGGAAAGCAGCTCTTCCAAGAAGCCAACGGAGAAATAAATACAGGCTAATGAAGGGACTGGGCTGATGTTCAGGAGCATGAAGACTATCAGAAAATAGGGATGTGAAACCCTGACCAAACTCCCCAATGCCTCCGTGCTGCGGTTCCTCTTCTCCCCACTGATAAACATCCTTGCTATTTTGCCCTTTCAGGGACACATGGCTGAGTGTGGGGACCTGCACCTTCCCAGGCAGGTGGACACGGTCCCCAGCGCTGCCTGGTCTAAAAATGCTCACAGCACTCTGCAGAAGTGGAAAACTATGCTTGATGGGTTTCGTGATTCATCTTAAGCCAAAAAAAGATGACTCGAGATCAAAGTTAGATCCATGGTGGATCCAACACCTTTGCTTCAGCCACATCTCCTGGCCTGCTGATGTCCAGGCAGAGTTAGTGAAATTTGAACAATTTCTCTCCACAGCAGAAAGGCAGCAGGCAGGAGACATCATCCCCACAGGCTCTGTTTTCAAAGCAGATTAATGGTGTGAGAGAAGTGAGGAATGTCCATTACCCATCCCCTTTGATCAGTCACTTCTGGTGGGTTAGCAGTCCAGCTAATTTCTACCCAAAATTTCAAGCTGGATGTTCTCCCTTCGAATTACCTACCAGCCAAAATCAGGTCCAGGCCAAGAGAGGAGGAAAGCAAATAAAAGGGCCAAGCACTAGATTTCAGCTTATCTTTGTCCAGAGCCTTGCACAATCAATTTAGTGCTGCAGGGCTCCATCTTCCCGTAAAAAAAACATTGGTTGGAAAGAAATGAGATCAGGTAAGGAAAGGGAAATAATTGCATTGGTGGTATTTTTTCCTCCCATGTAATTAGAGCCATAGGGCACTCTGCAGTCAGGGTTAGTACCCACTTTATATGCACACGCTGGCAGCAACATTCCTCTTTAGGCAGCCTCCTCATGCTTCTTTCCTTCCTCAGAGGATTTATTTTATTGGGGTTTTTTTTGTACTTGATGTTGTCACCTATTTAGTTCCACCCCTTTACTCACCACCACCACTTCCTACCTTGTCATCCTTCCAACCTGAAAAACCCAAGGAAAAAACCAAAGCCTGTCCTGTCCTTTCTGGGAAGGGATCCAGGCTCATCACCAGGGTGCAGGAGCACTTGACATTTCCCCATTGTTATCAGCGTTCCCTTAATCAGTTGCTCTAGCACAGGGACTGCTTAATATGCATCCAGGACAACTGATAAGTAGGAAAGCAATTCTGAGGTGCTAAAAAAAGCATTCCTGCGCCAGGGGATTATCAATAGGTATCTTCCCCTCCCCATATTTAATCTGCAGCACGCAGATGCCTATAAGCATCTGCCTGCTTCCCCTGCCCGACTCCCTGAAGCTGTTCTCACCTGCGGCACAGGCTACAGGAGAGGATCCAAACACACAAACACTCCCTGCTCTCCATGCCACTGCAGCAGCATCCCCATCCGCTGCTTTGGGGGGGGGGACAGAGGGGGACGTGGTCCAAGGCACCCCAAAGAGACACGACCAGCATACTGGGGGAAAGGCAATCCCGAGCGGAGCTCCCCTGGTTCGCTCGCAGCCCCCAAAGCCTGGATTGGCTGGCCGTGCAAGAGCGCCCAGCGTTCACACGCGCGCGTCACTAATAGCAGGGATTCCCAGGCCGCCGCTCGCTCGCAGCAAGATCCCTGCCAGCCAAAGCAATTAGGAGCTAAGGCTTTGAAAGCGAGAGGAGCAGATAAGATAACACCAGGCTCCACACGGGAGAGTATGGGGATACAACAGGAAACCGTGCAGCTTTCTCTGTTTACATTCTCCGCTTGCGAAACGCTGGCAGCGAGGCACGGGAACCTGGGCCCTGGGGACCAGTGGGTTGCTGGAGCACTGGGTAATTGCAGTACCACTATCGACACCAGCCCGTGCTGGTACTTGCAGTGGGAACCCCTGCTTAGCATGGGATGGCAATCAGGAAAATCCCCGAGAAGATTATTTAGCTAATCCTTACAAGAATAATTTCCTTCTCTCTTATTTTCTCATTAGGCTTCTAACAAGAGGCGATGGGCACACACTGCAGCGGGGGGGATACCAGTAAGATGTTCAGAACAACAAAAAAATCCCCCATGAGAGAGGTCAGAGAGTGGAGCAGGGGCTGTGGGATCCCCACCCCTGGGGAGATCTGGAGCACCCAGGACACTCCCAGATCTGCTTTGCCCGATTTTAGGGCTTGCTGGAGGAGAAGGGAGAGGAGAACCACCCTGCTTTCAAAGCAGCCCTCCAACACAAGCTGTCATTTTTCACCCAGGCTTTACAAATAAAGACCAAAAGGGAATATACAAAAAAAAAATAATAAATGTATAATGAATATTTCAAAGGGTTTTTTTTTCCTAGGGTGAAGGAAGCAAATTATAACACAGTAAACCTACAGACCGAGAGATTTTCTGTCAAAGCAGCAAAGGCACAAAGAAACATCTGCACATCATTTCATGACTTTCAACTGGCATTTTAGAGGAGGGCTAAACCAAGAGCTCAGCTCTGTGCCTGGCACTTCTAAAATGAGCATTCAGCACAGATGCCCAGTGACAAAATGATTTGCTTTTGCTAGGACTGATGCTGGGTATACTGCCCCTTTTTCTCCTGAAGCTTCAGAGTGATTTTCAACCCTAAATGTGAGATCCAGTCCCATCGCCAGCTGCATGGTCTCTTCACTGAGATGTCCCACCCGCAGCTGCTCATTTCAGAAGCCAGTTTTAAACAAGATTCAGGAACTAATGTTTTCCCTTGCTGAAATCGCCCATAAAAATAACGCACTGCCTCTGGGTCTGTACAACGTGCCTTCCTCTTGTCCTAACAGGAGGGAGCTTATTGATTTCCTACCTGTGCATCCATTAAGAGGTGCCTCATCAGCATCATGGCATTTTTCAGAGATTCCTTCTCGCTGGGCAAAAAAGCATCTTCCTCTTCATCCAGAGTTTTTGACTTGTTGACAATAAAATGGGAGATCTGGTCATTCAAGGAATGCAGCGACTCCACAGCTGCCGAGACAAAGAGGGAAAGCAAAACAGGAATGAAACGCTACAGTGTGATTAAAAAAAAAATAAAAATTAAAACATTAACACTCTAGGGTTAAGTTTTTGTTACCTCCACACATCAACCAGATTTGGTTGGCATCTAAACACTGCAGACTCACTGCTCCACCAGACAATCCACATTCAGTCAGTTTTCCCCAACATAATGAGGTTTTGCAGAACTAAAATTGTATTTTCCATAATAGTAAGTGCATCCTGCAACATGCATGAGGGTTATGGAAGTACTGAGATCTTCCTATAAGGATTGATAATTATAAGTAATCAATAGATATACATATAGAGAAGTTTTTCCCCCCCCTCTACTCTGCCCTAGTGAGAACACATCTGGAGTACTGGGACCAGTTCTAGGCTTCCCAGTTCAAGAGGGGCTGGGAAATACTGGAGAGAGTCCAACAGAGGCTGTGAAGATGATGAAGGGACTGGAGCATCTCTTGTGAGGAAAGGCTGAGAGCCCTGGGACAGTTCAGCCTGCAGAAGAGAAGCCAGAGAGGGGATCTGATGAATGTTTACAAATATCTGCAGGGTGGGGGTCAAGCAGAAGGGGCCAGGCTCTTGTCAGTGGTGCCCTGGGGTAGGATGAAGGGCAACGGTCACAAACTGGAACACAGGAAGTTCCACCTCAACAGGAGGAAAAATTTTTTTGCTGTGAGGGTGACAGAGCCTGGCCCAGGCTGCCCAGAGAGGTTGTGGAGTCTCCTTCTCTGGAGACTTTCCAGCCC
>WTSP01013076.1:47785-64232 GCA_025331215.1 Actenoides lindsayi
CCCCTGGATCTGTTCCTGTGTGGGCTGCCCTGGGTGACCCTGCTCTGGCAGGGGGGTTGGACTCGATCTCCAGAGGTCCCTTCCGACCCCCACCACTCTATGATTCTATGATATAGGTTTACATACATCTAAAGTTTGATGTTACACCCCAGGAGTAGCTAAAGCAGAAGATGGATGGGAACAAGCTGCGCTGAAACATTCTGAAACAGCACAGTAGTTGGTTATAAACATTACTTTTCATAAACTTGTCCTATGTTAACATTCCCAAAATTCAGTTGAAACTGCAGATCCGTTCTGTTGAGGAAGGTGCAGTAAGCCTTATCTCCCAGGATCTGGCAAATCTAAACAGCAGTACTGTAGAGCTGTGGAGAAAGCCAATTGCCCAAGGTCAAACAACAGGTCATCGCTAGAGTAAAAATAAGAAAAAATTAGTCTCCCGACTCCCCGTTCAGAGACCTGCTCTCTGTGATGTGCTGGGACCCAGAACTTCAGACAACATAAAGGGCAGAAGGAGGAAAAATTGGCTTTTTATTAGCTAGGGTAGGAGAGAACAAGACCAACAGCTAAAATATTGCTCATTTTCTTTCTTCACGACTATCCGTACTTGAAACGCTGTTAATCTTCTAAATTCTCCTTCATCGGGTCAAACCCCAGGTATTCTATGCGGAATTCTGCTCCCAGTCGTGCACATCAGAAATCACCACCTCCATGGCTCACTGAAGTCCCCCAGCAATTTCACAGACTTTATGATGCTGCAATTTATACAGCCTGTAATACCTGAACTAACGGCACCGTTTATTTCCGTCCAGCGCAAAGCTTTGCATTTCTACAGACGAGAGAAGGCTGCGATGCAATTTGCTTTCAAACCACCACGAGTTTGGGGTTTTCATTTTGCCTGTAGAGACGTTAAATACACGAGGCTGGAATAATTCTTCGGCGTATTTCTTTCTGCCGGGGGTTTGCGCAGTGAAAGCCTTTGATAAGCTTGCGGCTCCGAGTGACACATCACTGTCACATGCTGAACCGTGCTCCAGAGGTTCATCTTGTAAATCCTGATTTGCTCAGGATGTTTATGAGCCAGGCAATGTGTTCTTTAGGGCTCTCTGACAAACCGATTTTAAGAACACGAGGCAATTGAAATATACTCAGCCTAGTTCTGTCCAAAGAAGATCTTACCATGAAATTTGAAGTAGGAAAGATTAGCCAGAAACTAGGCTCATTAAGGAGCAAATCTTCCCCAGACAAAAGGTCCATAACAAATTCCAGATATGCCTTCAAAATGCAGAAGTGTATGAACAGAGTCCTCCTTACTGAGAGTGTTTACTTTCAGTTAAATAAATTACAATGAAATCCATGCCTTACAAAGCCCTTGGAGGGACTGGGGGGTTTCCTCATCTTGGAATATTCAGGTACCTCAGTGCTAATAGAACAGGTATCTGGGGCACACCATGATGGATGGGTGCATTGTAAACCATACCATAAATCATACTCAAGATCAGGGCTTTGGAATAACTACTTGAAGCGGTTCCAGCTTTCACAAGCGTGCGACAGCCCATGCTTTGGGCGCCAGTGAGTCACACACGTGCACTGCGCTCGCTGGAAAAGCACAGGGAGCCAGGCTGCTGCTCGGCTTGCACTCCTGAGCTGCTCAAATGCAGGGATTTCAGCTTTGCAAACCACCCCACTGAGCAAAACGAGGGTTTGCTCCCTCTGCATCCAACCAAGCAAGTCCTGCATCCTTGGTGCCTTCAAGGTCCAGCCAGCAGAGTGACAAGGGTTTCACCAGGGTGGATGGTACACTAAGCTGGTCACGCAACGGACCGGCAGCTCCTCTCGTTTTTAAGCAATACACAACCATTAACACACCTGGGAACTTTTCCCAACATCACAGTTTCCCTCTGCACAACACACTTTATCACATCGATTATGTCAAATCTGGGCCTTCTTCCACAGCACTTGCTCCTGGCCATTGCCAGAAAGAGACGTGAGGGTTGGATGCATCTCATGCCGCCCTCCCTCTGCACCACAGCAACTATGGGCCACATGCCTAAAAGCTGCATTTTCCTCCCACAATTTACCAATATATTCCTTCCTCGCTTTGCTGCTCTGAGGTTAAACAGGACAAGATCAAGAGCTGTTCTGCCAGGGCTGGTTTTGTTTAGTTCAGTATGTCAATACCTCATTTACTGCTGAACAGAATAAGAAGATGAAGGAGTCTTAAGAAACACTGCCCCTGGCCAAAACATTTCAGTGAGGCTCTCCGGAGCAAAACCTGCTGATAACATGTAGAGAAAAATCACCTGCACCACAAATCCTCCCTCACCTTTTAGCCAGCAAGACCCAGCCCCCAGGGCTGAGCCCCCCCCAGCAGCAGACTCACCATCAAACCCCCCTTTGCCTGCAGATGCATGAACCACAGGCAGAGAGGGAGGCAGAAGAGGGTTTGGGTCGAGGTCCATGCATCACCCGTTGCTCTCTGGTCTCCTCCAATGTGCATTTTGATAACATCCAAGTCCTGCACCAATGCCAGGGACATCAGTTAGACTTTTCTGCCCACCGTCCTCCAAAAAGTCTCTGCATCCATTTCTCATACTCAGCCATCTGAAAGTTTAAGCACCTTCTCTTTTCCGAGCCCATTACCATGGCTTTGTTCACACCGTTATAAATAAGGGTCTGTCAGCATTTCTATTATAAATCTCTGCAAGTCAGGCAGAAGGAGTCATTCCTGCAGAGTGTGGTGCTGATTTGATTTCTTCTTTTTTTTTTTTTTTTTCCTCCTCTAATGAAAATGGAAGTGAGGAACTAAAAGCCACACAGAGCTTTTACCTTCTTGGAGAAGTTTCATTTCCTGGAGAAAATCAGGGCTCAGCATTCCTCCATTCACAGGCACACAAGGATTTCTCCAGCACCATAGCACTTTCCAAAAACACTTCTACAAAATATGTGGTGGCCTCCGAGCAAAAGCTTACATCTCCCCTGGTTACATAATAATTTTACTGATGAGTGAGACTGAGGTGCATCGCACACTGTAGGTCACCACCCAGACCAGCATCATTCCTGTAAACCAAACATCTGCTTCTCACGGGCCCACACACACGGAGCTGGAGGGATCTCCACGCCATGCTCTGCCGTGGACACGGGGTTTGAGGGAGCAGCATGGCACAGAAGTGTGATGGAAACCCCGTGTAGCTGCGTTTCTCCAAGTCACCATAAAGAAATCATTTTATAATCACATGTCCTCACACCAACCAACACTCAAAGCCCCAGGAAGCTGTAGCTCTTTCCCATGGAATAGCAGCAGGTAGATGGCTGCACGCAGGCAGCAGCAGGCTTGATATTCTGATCACTCATAGGCTGCAGAAGCATCTCTATCAGACACATCAGTCCTGAAAGCCATCTTCCCAGTGCTAATGCATGAGTATCGCTTCACCCCATCCTTTCTGACCAGTGAAGAATTGAGGACAGATCATTTTTTTCAACTTCAGAATTTTGGCTTGAGCCACAAGCCCACATCTGCTTTTAGGAATAGGAATGTATGCCAGAGTTATCCCCCTTGAGCTGAAGGCTTCCTTCCAGATATACACTGACTGCGACCAGAAACTGGTTCCCTGAGCAGTTCTCCCAAGGCATTATGATTTTAGAGTAATTCAAAACAAACAAAATTATATTATCCTAAGTTATTCTAACCTCCTTATCTGAAGCAATAGCTCTGTATTCTCCAATATTTCTTCTCTTACCCTTTGGGAAGTTTATTGTTTGAGCAATATGTGGCACATAAATCTCGGGGGGGTGCAAATGCTTTTCTCATTTGTAATTCTCTAGATTTAGAGAGATGCCAGAGAAATCAGAAGAAATATTTTCCCATAAGAATGCAGAAAAAGCAGATTGGTCTTTGACTTGAGCTGATTTTTTATAAGCATCTGCCATAGTGCTGTGTTTAAACTCTGCTTAGCAGAACTAATCTTTTTCCATGCAGACAATGGAAGCTGTATTTGAAAATAAAATCGTCCAAATCTTCCTCACAAAAAGTAAAACCTGCATTTCTGAACCTCCAGCCTACAAAGTAAAAACAAAAGGAAGCCTAGAATAACAAACAATATCTGGCACTGGTGGTCTGGATGTCCTGTGTCACTGCAGCTTCCAAAGGACACTTCTCATAAGCAGAAGATATTTGATGGTTCTCATGTAAATGAAGAGGAACTTCCCACCTTGTGCCCACTAAAAATCTAAGCTAGATGGAAACCAGGCAAACCCTCCACCCCTCTCAACATTAACCCTTAAACATTTCTGCTGAGCAACACTTCAAGTATAGCCAGCAATTTGTTTGCAAACACATAAGACTTCTTTTCTTTAAAAAAAAACCCAAAAGATTATGGACCTCAGATACAAACAGAGATATGTTCAACTCAGATTAAAAGATACTTCTTGATCCCCAAAAGAAAAGAAGAAAGTCAACAATGTTCCCTTGCCATGTCAAACCTCTTGGCTTCCAGTTGATAACACATCAGTAACGCTGCAAGCAAAAGAACCAGCTAAGTAAAAGTTACAGCTATCAAAGCCCCGTCTGCTTCCCAGCTTTTCCCATTCCAATTTCACCATTTCCTCCCTGCCAGGAACAATTTCAAGAGGCATAGAAACCACGACAATCCCCCCACCCAGTGCTTCAACATCACCTAAGAGAAGACAAGACAGAGATCTCTTTTGGAAGTGACGTTTTTCACTGCTGCTATCAACTTGATGGGCCACGTTGGGGGGTTTTGGGTGAAGACTCTTTGACACACCCAGAAGCAAAAATGGGTCCAACAAAGTTGTTTTTTTACAGGATGCGAATCACCAGAGCCTGAAGGACGTGCAGGGGAGAAAGGAAATTGCTTTCTGTCAGAGATGAGGGGAAAAAAAACATACTCACATCAAAGATGACTTCAAGGAAGAGGCTGAAGCAATAAAATTGTTCCAGGAGACCCTATTTTATACACTCCAGGTACTGCCCAGATGATTACAAAATAAAATAAACTGTAGATAATATATCCTGAGCTGTACTGACAAAAGCCAGCAGAGTCTAAAATTAATTCTCACCAGCAGGAGTGACTAAATGAAAGTGGACAGACACTATCAAAATGGTATGAAGGGATGTGGTGTAAGGATTTCTGTGTTCATCAGCTGCAAGAAATAGAGAAGAGGTTTAAGTCAAACCTCGCTGTAAAGCAGTCAGCACTTACCACCATGACTAGAGATTTGCTCCCTTGAAAAGAAAAGCCAAAAAGCCACACTACGTGCACAGAGCTCTTGAAAATCCCTCCCAGCTGAGCATGGAGCTGCCTTTAGAGCTCCAAGCTGCCAGGGAAAGCTCACTTGCTAATGAGTCTTTCTGACTATCCAGCAAAAGCCAATGGGGTGTGTGCAATTCATTATCACTTAATACTACTAAACGGCTTCTTGAGTAACATCTACAGGTGTTGTTTTTGCAGAAGGAGGAGGGGGGAACATTAAAAAATTTCAAGCAGTTCAGGCCTTTCCTTTACGAGCTCTCTCCATTTTATCTGCACTATCACACCAGTGATATATCAAACACTGCAGGTTTCTGTGATGTGCAGGGCTCCTGAGGCACCCATCTCCCTTTCAGCAGAGGATCTCAGCATCTCCCACATTATCAGTGCCAGCCAATACCTCTTTTTCAGGAGCAGTTAAAACTGATTTGCTCAGATGACTGACTAAACTTCTTAAAGTTGGTTTTTTGGTGGTTTTTTTTTTTTAACCAAGTAATAACTTTCTGTGCAACTTTGGCCCCCAGAATAGTGGTCCCACTCACCATGAGGATGCTCTTCAAATCTCCAAATGCACTCACTTTACACTGGAACCATAAGAGGAAAATCCTGTTGCTGCACTGAGGTTTCATTTCCTCTGCTGTTTGGCCACAGCCCTTATGAGATGCTCTCAACAACGAGCCAGGTGATAGCAACAGACACACCAGAGGCCACTGAGCAGAAGGCTTCCCTTTCTGATGCCTGGGCAAGTTGCAGGTTTGGGGCATTAAAGACATGGAGAGACTGACTGTCCCCACATCAACATCATGTTTTCTTCTCCCCCTAAATCACAGCCTTCTCAAATACTCCCTCAGCACCCCAGCTGCTCCTCTTTGTACAGGTTTGGGGAGAAATTAAAAGAACTAAGAGCATTCTTGTGAAAGCTCTGAATCCTGACACTGGGACCAATACACAACACACTCAGAAATTCAAAGCAGTTCAGGTTTAGGGCATATAGACACATTCAATGCATACAAAGATGATCTTTATAGAGCTAAATTAGAAATATTGCCCATCCTTATTTATATTACTGAGGTTGGCTGATGGGTCTTTTACTGGGTCCAGAAAAGCACATGCAAGACATGCAACAGTTCATTTTTTGCCTGATTAATGATTCTGATTAGGAAGCCTTTCCCACCGTAGCTTTTGCTAATTGCATTTGGACACATCAATTAATTTATTCACTTAGCAGTACAAGAAATCTCCCTTTGTAAAAGCCAAGCTCATCAAAATTGTTCCCCTCTCTCTCATAACCAGCACTGCACTGTTCTTTTCACTTCCAACCAGATGAGAAGCTGATCTGCAAAGCCCATGACCATCGGGGTCACCAGGCAGTAGCTCTGAGCAAACTGAGGCTGTTTTCCTTTACCCAAACTATCCCGTGGCTTTGCAAATACACCTTGCCCCTTCCATTCTCTTGTGCCAGTCACTGCTTACACAACACAACCTTACACTCATATCTTCTGTGGAACCATTGGGAAGATCTAACGCATTCCACAGATATTTCCTCCTGTAACTGGTAGAAGAGACCAGCAGTTTTTTTCTTTCCTTTGTGGTCTTTAACTTGTTTCAAAGGAGGCATTCAATGAGCCCCCCTCTCAGGAATAATTTACCACATCATTAGCCGAAGAAAAAATATCTGATGTCTGCATTAGGGGCTCAATCACCTTTCAGCGAAACACTGTGAAGAACTCATTACAGTAATTACTAACGAGCTGGCCTCTTTGGACCATAAATGTTTTGTGTGTAACTGGCAAAGAGCTGCCTTCAGAGCCTTCCAGATGCAAAAGAAAGCCGTCACACCAACAAATGGACCTCCAGTTCCAGGGGAAAACACGCTCAGAAATGAAGCTGGGTGTTTTTGCAGCTTATTAGTTTCTTTTTACAAATCTGACCTTTTTGGAAATGAAAACTGACATCACGACGCGGAGCTCTGTGGAGTTGTCGTGGCTCTTTCATAATCAAAGGTTTCCATTGACACCTAGTTTGGTTTTGGTTTGGTTTTTTTTAATGCTTTCAAAGTTGGATTTTGAACTATTTGAATCAAGACACCCATTTTAAACTGTCCTCAAATCACGGATATGTTTCGAATCCAGCAACGTGGAAACAGATTTTGTAATTTCTCGTGGCATTCCCCTTCCATCGACAAGTACATATTTCAGCAGACAGGAGAAAAAAGACGGGAGTTTCAGAACCACGCTCTGAGGACAGATGTCCACATCCTCCTTGGAGAAACCACCTTCTGCTCAAAAGCTCCCAAGATTATCTACCCAAGACAGGCCTGCACTGAGCAGGGAAAGAAGAGCTGTTATATCTTGCTGTGTCTTTCTGATTGTTTTGTTGGGTTTTTGTTGGGTTTTTTGGGGTTTTTTTTTTTTTTGGTTGGTTGGTTTTTTTAATCAGCCCTTTGGAGAGGATTTTTCTTCTTTGCCTCAGTTTCCTCATCTCTAAATCATAGCTAATGCCTCACAGTAGCGAGCTGAAGTTAACTAGAGTTTGGCCAAAATTTTAAAAATTAAAAGTGTTTATTCTGGATAAAATACTGCTGGGGGCATTTGGGAAATAAACAATATGTTTATCTTTGGACAATAGGCCCACTGGAGCTCTGAGAATATTGATGAGCTGAAGAAATGATCCCACGCCTAAAAACTTCTCCATGAGCTGTGTTAGATAGAGTGATAAATAATATTACCACTCACCCTAAACGGAAAACCCCAAAAGAAGATGAATTCCTCTGCTATGTCTGTGCTTACGATGGGGAGACTGAGTCAGAGCACGGAATAAAGCAGCCAGTGTAGGGTTCCTGCTGCTTTCAGAGGTGCTTTGAGCCAAAAGAGCCCGTGACTGCTCCAGCAAACTGGACTCCAACCTTTGACAGTCAGACCATTGTTGTTTGCAGAAATATTTGAGATGTTTAATTCCCCGGAGAGCTACAAAGTGCCAGGCCAGGAACAATGTCAAACTTTGAGAAATAGGGAAGGCATGATGCCAAACCAGTACATCTAACTTCTGCCAGAGAAACTCCATTTAAATTTGCCAAGAACCAAAACACCCTGTCCAAAGACGGCCAAGGCGCGGTGGCACTCGGCTCTACAGCTGCTGCTCTCTTGTTTCTGCTGGGTAATCATTTATTTGTCACCTCTTTAGCTAATTGTGCAACTGTTGTATTTCATAAACAATCGCTACTTTACTTAGACAAAAAGGAAGTGAACAACAGGAATTAGGTGTGCCAACACAAAGACAGCATGGGTCAGACAACCAGCTGCTAGGAGCTGACTTCAGAGGAGCGATGCCCATCTGTGCTTGCTCATGGGCAGTGGCATGGTGCTGCTGGGCCCTGGGTGGGGGACAGGAGGACTCGTTCCTCCTTTGCCCAGAGTTGGCTCAAGGATCTTGGATGGGTCACCTCACCCCTTAGTGCTGCAGCTTCCCATGTGTAAATCCAAGTTCTGTAGCCCACAAAGGTGAGATGCCACCAGTGCTGAGGGACTGGTTTGGCTTCTCCCTGGCTTTTCAACTACAAACTTGGAATTGTTCTGGTTTAATGAGCAGCTCCTGGTCTAAACAGGATGCTCTGTCTCCTAGGTGTCAAAGGTGGAAGAAAACACTTCCTGAAGGGAATTTAACAAATCACAGGCTTTTCTGGGGTTTGAATGAGGTGAAATTGTTAGAAGAGAACTGAGCTTGATTTGTTTCCCACCAAACATCTGGAAGAATGAGAAGCAGAGTTGTGTATTGTTGTGAGCATTGAGACACTAATTAATATAGTGCTGTCAATCTGCTGGGGTTGCAATAATCACAGAGGGTCACCATAAGACCTGAAATTGGCTTAGAAAATGAGATGCACAAATTAAACAAACTGGGTTTGTTCACATCAGCTCTTGAGATCTTTGTTTCAAGCTTACACTTCTCTTAACCAGAAATGTTAGAACCTTAAAAAAAAAATACCAAAACCCAAACCAACAGATTTGTCACATAAGAAAGATGTCAACAATTATGAGACTTGCAATAAAATCATGAAAACTGGCAACTTGCAAATCTGTCCTTGAATGTGCCTATATTTGCTGTTTTTAGCAGAAAGACAGGATGGAGGATACTGCTAAAGAGAGTATTTAAATTTCCTTAGGAGCTGCCTTCTTGAGCAGCTCTGCTGCTTAAAACTGTAAGATGTGGCACTAACAAAACACTGGGCTTAGCAATTCTGTCTTTAAAAAAAAAACAAACCACCCTGTGTTGGCAGAGCATTATGAAAAGCTGAAATTCAAACCCTGGAAACACACAGGTTGATAAACGTCGGCTGAGTACAGTGGATCAGAGGGTCAAGTTTTATCAAGCACTCGCACAAACCCAGCTGTCTCAGAGAGCCTGGGAGGGGATTTGGTTCCCGCTGCAGATAAAGGTGACACCGAGGACCACGCCAGATGCTACAGCTGCACTGATACTGCCAGCGGAGCCCCACGCTGACGGTTCCTGCCTGTTCGTTGGTTTACTGCTGTATTTCCTCCTCACCCAAGGCCCATAATCACCTATGAGCAGAAATGGTATCACCTCATTTCGCCTACTGTGAATCCAAGACCTTTTTTCCTTCATTTAAACTATTCTACTCCTGGGAGGATGCCATCTGTGGATGTGCAATGCCGTGGATATTTTGGCTTCCCTGTAATTTATGCAATTTTGACATCAGTGTGCCCATTACTGCCCAATTCTGACTTGTACCCGTTAAGCCATTACATTCAATATCACCAACCCTATTTATATGGAATAAAATAAGCATCTAGAAATATATTCATGCAATCAAAGTTAAAATGAGACTATGTTCAGCATTTCATAACCCTAACACAATTATATCTAAGGAGCAGAAGCTTCACATTCAAGACCCTTTTTCAGTGTGTCATTTATTTTTATGGGTGCAGAACTGAATAAATTCATCCTAAAATAAAGCAGATTTTTCAGACCAGTACTTAAACTTGTTATTTCTGTTAACTATGTCTATAAAATGTAACAAGTATTCTTTGTAAAGAATATTATCCCGTGCTTATCTGTGTCTGTATCCACAGCTTCAAACTTGAGTTTTCCTATAAGAAAAAACAAGTAACTCAAGCAGCAGTTCTAGAAAATCTTTCATGTTTTTATTTCTTCAGTATCACAGTGCACTACCCCTTTTCCCAAGCAGTCAGAAAAACTGATGAGCCTAACTTTCCAGAAAATGGGATTTCATCCTCTTTAAAATTAATAAAATTCACCGGCTTGGAAAAGAATTTATTCTTTTTAAATAATATATTTATTATTCAAAAATATTAGATGGGAAATGCAGTCTGCAGTGAAGGAAACTACTCTTTCTACACTCCTTTGCAACAAGCACAATAGTGTTGTTGTACTTGTGCAAGTCTTGCTTTAGGTTCACGAGAGGCTTGTGCTCCACAGCCAGAATAAAGGTACCTGAAGCTCCAGTGTGCTTCAGAACAGAGGAGGGATGATTCTGGAGCAGCTGCCCAGATCACAGGTGAATTGCTCTGCCTTTTCTCATCTTACCTAGCAAGAAAGTTTGGAATAGCTCCTGATATGGTCAGAGGTCAAAAAGAGACGGCAGAAAATGTGTTAAACTCTTCTTGGGTATGTTGGGTTTTTTCTTTCCTACAGAAAAGCTTCTTTCGCACTGGAAACAAAATCATTTTGAAAGGCATGTCAGTTGTGAGGTTTCATTTAGAAACCACTCAAGTCTTGATGATGTTTGAGCATATCCTCCTCCTGTGTTCACGATGGCATTTGAACAGAAATCTGTGGGCACGTTCTGTTTCTTTTCAGTGATGTTGTTTTCAATCTACTTGAGCAGGATCTTTTGTCAAAATTATGACATTTCCAGCAAGAAAAAAAAAGAGCAAGTAGAGTATTCAAGACTAATTACATAGTACTCAAATGTTTGTCTCACTTGGAATAATTACTTTCTTATTTATTAGGTTTTTTAGATGCTCCTGCTAAAGGTGCTTTCACCTCTGTTGCAATCAACGGGATTTTCAGTAGGGCTGGAGCCCCTCCTAAATTCTCTCATGTGACAAAGCCTCATGGAAGAGTTGAAGTGCATTTTTGTTGTAGATGACCAGTGGGAAAATCATTTGTTTCTAAATTTCCCTGACTGCAGAAGACAATGCCTTCTTTGTTTTGACTTTCCTAGGCTTTGTAATTTAGCTTTGAACCTTGACTTCATGGCCGACCTCACATTTTATATCTAAATTACTCACACTGCATTTGTAAACAGTCACGGGTGGCATTTATTGCAGCAATCAGAAAGCAGGGAAAGAATAAATAACCCCATAGGCAGGGACAACATACATTGCATTAACCTCCTTTCCACACTTTCATCTGTAGCCTTTGTGGCAAGATTGTTTGGCAAAGCAATGAAATTAAACTTTAATAAACGACAAGAGGAGCAACTGTCACCAGTAGGAGACTGGGAAAGCAGCATTTTGCCAGCAATGCTTGGAAGGACTGGGATTTTCCATCGGCCGTGTTGCTGTGCCAAGTCCACGCGAGGAGCTCGGACTGCAGCCAGGACCTTGGAGAGATGAGATCATTGCAATACCCCAGTGGTGTGTGAAGCAGGTAAAATCAGAACAAGCAGCAGAGCAGGAGAGAAATAAAAATGCCTCCCTCTCCTCCGTAACACAGAAAATTAGGTAAATTGAAAAGGTTTTGATTAAAATATTCAAAACCCCTGAAGTGACTCAGAGGCTCGTTTCAATTTCAAACACACCCACGTTCCTTTGGCTCCTGAGCCTTTGAGTAACTGTGTCATTTTGGCATCTAACTTGCTTTTGAGGATGGAGTTTAAATACTTCTGAAGGTGCAGGACAAGGAGGGCTGTGATTCTGGGAGCCCCGCCTTTGATAGGTGGAAGATGCCTCAAAATGAGTCACCTGGAAGAACATTTCCTTGCTGCAGGTGCCATCAGTGTAGACACATCCAACCTAAATTGTGCATCACCTGCAAAACCCACCCAAGTGAATAGGCGTGTGGGTAGCAACATCTGAACCTTATGCTTTCATGACCACCCTGCAAAACCCCTGGAGCTGACCAACACATCCTGCGGTCTCACTTTTCCATGCCAGGCAGCTCTAGCTCCAGCTGTCTTTCCCTGTGTGAGAAGCCCTCAGATAGCAGGGAGAATGACTTGACTTTGAGATTCCGAGAGCCTTTCATCTTCCTGAGGCTCCCAAACATGCTTAAACAACAGCATTAATGTTAAAAGTTAATTCACCCTGTTAAAATCCCAGCCCATCACTCAGTTCTCCACTGGCAGCTGCCTAAGGGAACAACCATTCTACTTGGCTGAAGCATTTTGATGGATGAAGGGAAAGCATTTCCTTTTGACACTTGATTGACAGAAAGCTTCCCTGTTAATTATGACCAAAAAGACAGGAAGAGAAGAAAATGATAATACAGCTCCATAAACTAATTTTGGTGTCATATTTAGGGAGTTCTTAGAAAACGCAGAGGGTGAGCTCGGACTGCACAGTGCAAGAGGTTTATTTCTTATAAAGTCAGAGTGAGATCAGCAACAAACTTGTTCAATAGCAACAGGAAATATTATATGCTTGGAGTTGGGCAAATAAGAAACCATCTCCCCAGCTGCACAGAGGCCACCTCTACTCTCCCCAGAGTAACTTTAAGGTCTTTGATGGACTTCATCCTTATCTATGCCGGTGTAATGCAGAATGATGGGTGTCTCCTCTGCTTTGCTTTTTCTCAATGTCTTGCAACCATTTCAGGCTCTCGGGTGACCAACCTGACAAGGGTTAAGCTGGCGGTGGCTGGGTGAAGCACTGGGCTCCACATACCTGAGGGGTGGCTCTGCCAGCTTGGGGAAGGGAAAATTGCTGGGAAACCCTGGCATAAAAAGCACCCTTGGTCTTCTGAAATCTGCTCCTCCAGCTTCCAGCAATTCCCTTCCTCCCACTCATCAGAAGTCAGAGAGAAAGGGAGAGCCAGAGGAACCACGCTGACTGGTGTCAGACAGCACACCCAGAGCAGAGACTGGGACAAAACCCATCCCTTCAAATGAAGTCTCACGAAGCCAATGAGGTCTCGGTGCAGGTTTCCTGGGCTCTCCCATACGAATCTTAGACCACCAGACATTGGTGGCTCAAGGCAACTCCTGCAGCAAAGGCCTCTGGTTCCATTCCCATGGATTTCTGCACCCCATGGAAAAGAAAACAACCTCACACCTATTTACTACCTCCCTGCTGAGGCAACGTGCCTCACCTGAATGTCTCTCTCTGCTCTTCTTCCCAGGTTTGCCATGGCAACAAGAAAACTCTGTATTACCAGTGTAAAATGGATGGGTTATGCTTTTAAATTGTCCCTCTGTCTCTAGCCGGGTTATGACATCTCCCAGCTACCAGACGTGCAAGACCAGCAATACACTGCCCTGAGAAGCTGCAGCACAGTAAACCCCAGACAGTAACTACATAATCGGCTGCAGGCACGTGCAAAAGGCAGGCAGGATTTTCAAGACTGGAAAGCGAGAGGTGCAATGGTTAGAAAATAGAGGGCATTGTCTTCCCATTCCATTTAGTCCCGGGCACGCGGGGCTGAGCTGGGAGCAAAGCAGAGAGGCTGAAACACGAGTGTTTCCATCAGGGAGGCACTCGCCTAACTGCAAAGGGACATTACAGAGGCAAGCCAGGGTTTCTTAGCAACTGCATCACACACGGGTCCATTAAATCCAAACTCCTCTGTGAGCAAACCCCGAGCTAGGAAAACCTGTGTATTGACAGCGTGAGCTAAGGGTTTTGTTCAGCCACTTTTTCAGGGGAAAATTAAAGGTAGATGTTGAAAAGCAAAGTCCAGCAATGACTTACATTTAGGGGGAGGACTCTTCAGAGAGCTTAGAGGTGCTGGACTTGCAGCTGGCTCATAACTGGGTTATGGGGACCTGCCATGGTGGGTCTCTACAAAAGCCTCAGCTGTAGAAATTGCTCCTGCAGTTCTGCAGGAGGGTTGTTTTGGCCAAGGCAGCAACTGAAAAGCAGCTCATAAAGCACAACGAAAACACAACTTGAGACACTCAAAGGGCAAAAAGAGATTCCTGTATTACAGCAGTTTGGCTTCCCCCTTGCAAAGTGCTTTCTATTTGTGGGACTCCCCTGACTCATTTCAGTGGCGTCCTGATCTACTGATGGCACAGCAGACTCAACGACAGCAAGACCAGGCAAGATGGTCAGGAGGCTCCTCCTCTTCCTTTTCAACTATTATTTGCAATATTTCTGTTCCGCCTGTGGCTGACAGCAACTGTGACTCTATTGCCCCCCTAAGTAGCTCTTTAATTTCTCAGAGCCCACCTCCTGGAAACGTGCAACAACTCTACTTCAGTTTGCAAAGCTACAGCTTCAAGGCTGCTGAGCACAGGCCAAAAACACCCTGGTGAGGATCAGAGGGTGTATTTAAAAGACATTTCCAAGCTGGTTCAAAGGCACTCTCAGAGAGGTGGGAGATGTTGGAAGCACCACAGTGTTGGAACACGTGGAGCTGGCAGCACTGCGCTTACACATAGAGCACACCCAGGTTATCTACAGGCAACGTTTTAAGCATTACATTTTCACAGCCTATTCAGACTACACATATTGTGTTTCTCACTGAAAGGCCCCTTTTGCTGATGATTATTCAGTTATGATCAGTTTATGAAGTTAATGTGAGGAAAAGGCAAGGTAAGTACATTTATAGGCTGCATTGGGAAGCTCCTTCTGAAAAGTTCGGCTCATTTTAGATGGTCCATTTGCATAAATTTTCATTGGTCAACTCTTGCTATTCCTCTGATAAAAATGAGAAACCTGCATCAGGTAGAGTTCTCAGACTGACACACAGATACTACTTTTATACTGAGACAAACAAAAACACCTCACAAATTTATGTCTGCCGTGGTTTCGATTCATTTTACCGGATTCATTTAACACCTTTAGAAGCAAGTAGCTTAAAATTACACGTTAAAATATTTCCATTGGTGTTCTGACAAGAATAAAGGGTAGATCTAAATCGATGAAATAATACACAGAAGAGAAGTAGCTCTGGTCAAGCAGTAATTTTCTTGCACAATCTACAGCACCATCTGCCTAAAGCGTATTTAGGTGGCAATTACGGTGCATGGGTCCACTGGATTCACCTGATAAGATCTTCAACAGTGGATCAAAACCTCCCAACCCTTTGTGATTTGCATGAGGAGTCAAAATGATAAACTCTTTAATAATGCTGGCAGATAACCCAGGCTGAACTAGAGGAGAATAGATACAGGGGTTTTTAATGAAAGGAACATGAGGTTTATCATGTTTTCACTATTAAACTCAGATGAGATTAGGCTAATGGAAAGCAGAAACAACATCCCTCCTCCCAGAATTGCTCCTCACTCTTAGAAATGTTTGCAGTAAGGAGAATATCAGACACCTTCTCGCAGTTTTTCCTTCCTCGTGTGACATGTCACCACCAAAAAATAACATTTACCTACAGGACCTCCACTTTCTGGCTGTTTCCACAGCCTCTTCTTGCTGCTCTTTATCATTTTATTTATATGTTAAACAAGATACGGGAGCAGCTACACACAGAAGGCTCTTTTGGCCACATCTCAAACCCTCAAATAGCTCCTGTCCTGCAAGGAGCCTTCATTAACATGTATTTCCACACGAAGATGGAAGAAGAATGTGAGGCTGAAGTTTGCCCTGGAAAAGCAGAGGATCTCAGGCTGTTAATAAGTCATTATGTTTCTGTTCATTAGCATCTCCGGAAGCTGACAAATTTGTTTTTAATGTGGGGTTGTTTTTTTTTTTCCTTAATGCTCTTAAAAGTATTTTTCCCTTACTGCAGTGCTAATAAGGTGTAAAAGTCCTGTCCTGAAACTACGCACCGTACCACAACTCACACACTGCTGCAGTTTTAATGGGAGCATTTTCTCACAAATGCAATTCAAACTCAGTACTTACTGGGACGCAGAGTCAACTTGTTAACACACAAAAACTTTCCACGCCCTATTTAGTCAAGATTCAATTTTCAATGGCATTGAAATAAAAACGTGTAGGGGACTTCTAGTAACAGCGTCAGAACTTTGCTTGAATCCAGGTAGAATTTTTCGCTGTCAACTCAAGTGGTAAGGGCTTTAT
>WTSP01013076.1:64332-79868 GCA_025331215.1 Actenoides lindsayi
GAAAATAAAACGAAAATATGTAAATATTATATATTATAACAAAAATAACAACTGCATTGCTGCAGCACTATGCCCCATGTGGAGCAGCACTCAGACTGAAGCGATTCCTCTTCATATTTCTTCTGCATTTGTTTGCAAAAGAAACAATTAAATAAAGAGTGCTTTGAAAGTATCCACCAAACACCACGGTTGCCTCTGCTGTTCTCTAGCAAATCAATGATCTTGGAATTGAAATAAATCTTTTTGTACGGTTTGGACAGTTTTATAATGTAGAGTCAGGTTCCAGCAGGGAAGATCTGCGTCAGTGCAAGAGAGATTCTGGAAGATGGATGTTAGCACGATGTCAAATCTGATCAGGAGTGACACCCTGATGTTCTTTGATTCCGCTTATTGAATTTATTTATCTCCAATTGCAGCTTTTTGCAAAACACTGTGAGTGGGAACATTCGTCAGTAACATCAGTAAGGGAACGGCAGGATTAGGACACAACTCTCCCCACCCTCACACCATCCAAGCAAGCGCTTACTTTAATTCTTCGTAAGCACATCATTTGAAAACACATTCAAGTGTTTTACTGAAGTGGGTTCTGGATAGTGATAAATTAACCATTATGAGGACAAATTACCCAAACTGGGTCATAATCGACCATGCTATGCAAACTCCAGAGGGGAAGTGGGGAAGCGGAGAGTGACTCAGCCAGCGATAACGGGGAAGAGACCGCTTAGCGCAAATGAATACAAAGGGCAAGTGTGAAGTCATTCAGAAGGCAATTTGAAGAGTGCACAGCTCTCACTGGCCTTGTATGAGGTCCTAAAATGGTTTGAGGAAAACCAGGGAAAGCAAAGGTTAGCGATCCTCATTTTGCAAAGTCCGTGTGTGCTCGGCATGTCACGGACAGCGTGATCTGGCCGCAGCAGTTAAACTGGGGAATGCACCGTAAACCACGGCGTGGTTCTTTTGTATCTGGGGGAAAAAGGTGTGGGCAGGATGGAACAGGGGCATTTGTAGGAATAAGGCTGATCACAATTGAAACAAACACTCCTTGCTTAACACATGAGCTCCCGGGGGCATTCCCTGTCCTGTACATCTTTAAGGTACCCAACACTTTGGAAATATGAACACAAAACAGAAGCGTATGTAACTGGCTCCTTATGCTAGCTATATTCACAGTCTAAATTATCACCAAAAAAAGTGAAAGACAGCATTCAAATGAAGTCATTCATGGAAAAAAAAATGCCTACATCTTTTATACAACGTTAAGTATAGACTAGACTGCTTCTTCCTTTAATGCACATGGGTTTGGCCGTCCACAGCCATGTAGCACCGAACAAGACAAATCTCTGCTTTGCTTCTGCACCGAAACCTCCCTGTCTGTTGGCAAACCCTGCTTTTGGCCAGTGCTTAGCAAGGGAAGACTACAAAAGCACATGAGGATCCACTCCCTCTCCGTCCAGTTTCCGGGCCAAGGCAATCTTTCTTGACTTTGAAAGCGAAGCAAAGAGGAAAAACATCCCATCCGCACAACTTAGCTCAGACCCGTGGGTTTGACATCTGCCTGATGGGCGAGGGGCTTTTTTTGGCTTTGCGTGAAGCATCGATGTGCCAAAAGCCACGTCTGACTATCACTGATGGAAAGAAGCTTTGGAAGAGCTTTACAACAGCCCTGAGCATACATGGGAGGAGGATGTTGTCACAATAACCTTAAGAAATAAAACAGAGATGCAGCTCAAGGGACAAACCCTTTCATCCCTGCCCTCCCTTAATCACATGCAGAGATGACACGGAGCTTCAGACAGAGAAATTAATTACTGGGTTAACCCAGCTCCATTTAATGTGGCCGTTGCTTTCTGTTGATAAGGAGCGAACAATGAGGTTTCTCCATTTTTGAGAAAGCCTCCAGCCCATTTTCCTTCGGTTACTCCTCCACACTGCTTTTCCTGTAACAGAAGTATCTGACATTTTTTTCTTTGATGGGGTAAAATAATAAACATATGATGAAGAAGGAGAGAGGCACCATTTGGCTGGAAATCTGAGAACATGGCTTCCTTCTGCTTCCAACCTCATCTTCTGAAGTTGACTCAAATGAGGAGGGAAAAATAATAAAGCAGGAGGAGTCATGAATTCATAAAATACACTACAATGGGCTTAGCCAACATCAGATTGCTTTCCTACTCCATATAACCAATTTCTGGTATTTGCAGTAAGTTGGTTTCATCAGGTCTCCTATGGTCTAATTAATGATATCACTCCCAAGTGGTGTTGAGGTGGGAAACCACAAAAAGTGGAATTCTCCCCCCTGGTTAAACTGGTGTAAATGCAATGATTGAGTATTTCTCAATTGGTGGGTCATGATTTTCCAGAATGTGCAGCAGGGTTGTAAGGTGTGGAATATTACATTCTAATTTCAGGCAAATGAAACTTGAACTGACTCCTACACCTTTCAAGGTCAAACAAGCTTAAGTAGCATAAAATAGCCTTATCACTAATGCATTTTTATGCATAATAAATTAAAGAGAATTAGAGGCATTTTCATTTTAAATAAAGGGCTGCCAACCTGAGGGGCGGGGCAGGGGGGAAGAGAGAAAATCAGCTCTGAATTAACATTTGGATAGACCAAGGAATGACCTTCTTCATCTGCCAAGTCCCAAACATAGGATGCTGTGTGTGACACTGAGTGATGCGCACACACGTATGAATTCTTCAAGCAAGGCTCTTCAAAGGAAGAGAGGCCTTTTTATATGCTCTGTGCTCTGGTCATTTTATATGTTCTATGCTCTGGTCATTAAGTTTCAACAATAAATAAAAGAATGTAGGTGGAACCGAGCACCAGTTCTGGAGGGGGAACCGAAAGGCAGATCACAAGTTTGCATCCTGAAAGGAGAGAAGTGGAGGGGACCTCTTTAGATTAGAGACCAGCAAACCTTCGTGGTCACACTCCAGACTGTGTATTGCTGTTTATCAAACCCGAGAGCAAGGTTTCCACTGGAAATTCAGCTGGGGAAGAGGGTGCTGTGGAGGGTCAGATGGTCCCTGGCTCCATCTGAACTTGGGACTCTCAGTAGGCAGGTCTCAACACCCGCGCTACACACTTGATTCGCTAGCAAAAGGACATCACCCTGGATGTAACATGTAGAGGTCAATAATATATTCAGAGCAAATATTAAATTAGTGCAGGCAAACTGTCCACGCTGCCGTTCTCTTGAACCACAAACACAACCTTACATCTGGAGACCAGTTCACTAATCTCCACCATCTTTCTAGAGTCAAGAGGACTAAATCATCCCACGTTTAAGTACACGAGCTGTCCTCAGCACAAAGGAAAGTAGTTCAGAGAAATGTGTTTCTCCTTTAAATTATTTGTGCAGCACTCGGGAGATATTTATGTGGAAGTCTGCAGTAGATTGAAGCTGCTCCTGAGGACAGAGCCTGTCGGGTTCCTTCTCTGCAGAGGATGCTCTGGCCTTTGGAGTGATAGATTGGGAACAGTCTCCTTCATCTCCCTGCCACTTGTGAAGAATTCATTTACTGGGAGGCAAGAAGCACTGCCAGTCACAGGCAACGTCACTGCTTGCTTTCTACATGGTTGGTGTTTTGGAGTTGGGTGGGGTTTTTTCCCTTTCTCTTTGATTTATCCCCTTGTATGCACTTGACCCCATAGAAATAAAAGAAACAAAACTGTCAAATACTTCAAATACTACAGAGAAAACGCCAGAGCTCGGAGGGCATGGGGACACAGCAGGGATTCACATGGAGATGAGCATCTTCTCAAAGCAGCAACCAGTTTCATAGCAAGTTATGGGTGGAGTCAAAGGGAAGAGCAAGAGCAAGTCCCCCCCCCCCAACCCAAATTGCCCAGCAGCTCCTATGGGGAGTCTCCCCCACATTCAGGATGGGTTCAGCTCCCCACAAGAGAGGCAGTGAAACTCAGCTCTGAATCACCTCAAAATTCAGAGAACTCAATGTGTACTGCTCCAGACAGCCCCTATGTCCTAATCACAGGTTAGGCAGGGTATGTTAAAGGCAAAAGTAAAGAGCAATTAGAAAAAAATTAAGTTTAGAGAAATTTTCTGCTTCTACTTTGCAACATTCTTGTGTTCTTTTTTGTAGAAACTGTGAATCCAGCCTTACATGTGGCTATAGCATCCATTTCCATTCAGAAGGATGTTTTTCTTGACCGTGTTGCTTGACTATAGAGACTCTTTAGTGCCCAAGCACGTTGTTAAGCTAAAATTTTCCTTGCAAAATGTAGTGAGTTTATGCCGAGCTTTGCCCCAAGGCATGCTTTCTGTCAATTTTTCTCACAAACGTTTCTGCTAACGGCATTTCTCAGTCTCCTCCCATAAATTACATTTATTAAAGAGCGGCAAGAAAGAAACCTGCCTTAATTTCCTAAACACCTCCTCTAAAACTGAGAGCCAGGCGCCCAGAATCTCGTTTCTTTTCTTTTTGCAAACGACACACCAAAGTCCTGACACCTTTTTATAGCTTCTGCGTGACCTCCTTCACTTCCCTCAAAGAGTGACTTCATTTCTAAGCTATGGTGGGGTCCCTGCTGCAGTGCGATACCCGGAGCAGTGCATTAAAATGCAATATTCCACAGGCTGTGATTTATGGTCTGCCACTTAGAGCAAAGCACCGCGCATCTTAATTGTCTGCTCCTTTCCAGCTCCTCGCTTTGGTTGGGAGATCAGAAATTTTTCACCCACCATGAATTTTCATGGAAATTTGGATCCTGTGCAAGGCACGGGAGTTAAGGATGGGAAAATGAAACAGTCAGAGCTGCATACCTAACAGTCTCTCTTGTGCAATGAGTGAAAATGTATCACGGGAAATAACTATGCGTTTTTCTTTACCCGATTTACAAGTTTCAGGAATTTCTCCAGTGGGATAAGCTCTAGAGAAATAAACCTAGGTGTTTGCAGCCTGCCCCAGGGAGCTCACAGCCAGCAGAAGATCTCCAAAATCTTCATATTCCCAGAGTTATTCACAGTTAATGGTGAGAATCCACACGGACCCACTGAAAACTAAAACAAATTTGGTGTCCAATTTGTCTCACATATGACGGGCAACAGATATGACATCCTGTAACTTCAAAATCAGGCAGAAATATGGTGTGCACTGGCAGCTTCCTACCCGAAGAAACTTTAATCTTCTTCAGCTGCATAGATTTTCAGTTGAAAACTATAGATTTGAATTTACAAACGCTTTCCAGATCAAAGAAATGCATGTCCAACATGAGTGGAAAGGAGTCAATTGTCTAGATGATGGTTCCATGAGTCAATTAGAGAGCTGTTATTTACAGATTTGTACCCATCTCTGGTCCATCTTTTGGGTCTCTGTGACTACAGATTACACAGGTGGTGTTTTTCACCTTTTCAACCCCGCTCTTTCTTAAGACCTTTTATAGCCTTCAGGATTTTTCTATATGCACATAATTATAACCATATACCATTAATTCGCCTGGCACGAAAGCAATCCCATCCCACTGAACCACACTTGACTGAGACAGTCTGTTCTCGGGGCAGAAAAACCTTAACAACTTGGCAAAACACCAGAAAAGAGGGTTTGCTGTAGCAGGTCGGTCACCCCATTGCCACAGACCATCCTTTCAGGTTTTGGAGGCTTGAAGAACCACGGCTGAGATGAAGAATGTGTTTCCAAATGCCCACCCCTGCTTGTGCCTTCGACACACTGATTTCTCCAGAGCTCTGCTTCTCTGCCTTGTCCAGCAACTCTACACAACCCAAACATTTCTTTCGTATTGATTCAGTCTCTCTGTTAGATTATTTGATTTCTTTGTTTGTTTCTTTAATCCTTACAATATTGGTATTTTTCAGGCTGGTAGCCAACGAAAACCTTTGGAGACATATGAAATACATATTTAGAGTCTCCTTGCCCGATAAATTAAGGGCACAAATTAGACAGCCAAATCTGATGAGCATCTCATTACAGATGGCACGTTTTGGCATGACAGTGCTTTGCAAAAAGAGACTTATATTCATATATTCTTGTGTGGAATTTAAAATTCCAATCAGCAGAACCACAGAGGGGGATTACGTTACCTTGGACTTGAATTCAATTGCTTTTTTAATTCTATTAAAACTCCAAGCTCGCACAAAAAAAATAATTGTATATATTTGATTAGGATCTTAATTACATGTTTGCATATTACTATAGCTGTTTAAAAACTTAAATAGGCTTTCCATCCCTTGGAAAATTTTGGGAAACAAGGTGGTATTTATAGCACTGAGCAGAAGTTTAAAGTTTAATTACACGAGACACTAAAGCGAACAGCACGATCCTGACACGAAGACAACGCCTCCTCAGCATTGTGTCAGTGCTCTGCTGAAAAACAGAACTCCCTGCTACAAGCTGAAACTACACTTGACCTCCGAGGTTCGGCACTGGTCAGTTTAATTAGCCCATTAGAAATTATCTGTTAATATCCCTTTGAGTAAGCTGACACTTCTCTGCGTCTAGAAGACTCTACGGCGAGGTGACACATGGGAAAGCACAGCGTGATGCCAGGCTCTCTGACAATAAACAGCTTTTGACCCAGCAGACTGATCCCTGCTATTACTTAGAAGCTGTTATTAGCCTTAGAGGGTATCTTGGGGCTACTTAACTGGCAACCATTGACCCAGTCGAGTATCACTCTTCATTGAGGAGCTAAGCCAATGTACACGCTCCTTCGTATGCAAGCCTAATTGCAAACAAGGGATAAATTAACTCATTCCTTCCATTATTTTGTGCCCATTTGAATGCTGCAAGCTCAAAAGCGCCTAGAAAGAGTTTTGGGGTGCTATGTCCTGAGATGCTGGGGAGCAATAATTAATATAGGAAATAGAAGCACTGCTCCAAGAGCTGGGATACTGCAAATCTAGCCCACAGCACCCCCGAACAAAGCCAATGAGGTCAGGTTTGTTACTGGCTGAGATCTAAAACAGGGGGCTGTAGAAAGTCTGTTCCCTCTTATAGCTTTAAAAGCCGAAACCCTGGGCAAATTTGAGAGCTTACAAAACCTTGGGAAGTCAGTCCATCACTATTCAGTCTTATCTCCCTCAGGCTCTCTGTACTTGGAAAAGCAGCCATGATGTGGGTAATACACAGCTCATTAACGCTGTACCTTGTCTATTTAAACGATCTCTTATGGCAACAGCTTATATTCAGAAAATATTTAGCTTACGCATCATCAATTTAAGAGGAAGTACTGAGCAGCGATTAACAAAACACACGGTGTGGAGCAGTCAGCACCCGAAATGGCAGATTAATGTACAAAACTCAGGCTCTAATTCCAGCATGTTTTCAGGAAATGCAACCTGCTGGTCATTTCTTGCTTGTAGAAACGTTGTTCGCAACAACCCTACCACCTCTGTGGGCTCCTGCTCTTCACTGACCTTCCCAGCCCTAAACTGCTTTTTTTTTATTCCAGTTTTATAGACAGAAAATGAAAATCTAAATAAATGGACCTGAGGTTTTCAAAGGTTCAGGACTGCTCCTTGGGCTGTATAGGCATATCAGTCATCTAGCTTTAATAACTCAGATTCTGTGGTGGACAGTATATAAAGACAGAGAAACCCAATAGACATAAATCCTCATCAAGTTAACTGTCCTGTTTTCTTTCTCCCAGACATAGTTTTGTCCAAAGTGTAGAAGGCTTTGTTTATAGCACAACCTCAGCAAAGAAAATAGCTTCCTCCATCCCGCTGTCCCCACTACGTCTCCGGACTCGTAATTTTTGACTATCCCTTCTGTCAAGCAACTAATCAGAAGTGTATGGAAAGAGGTTCAACAGCAGGTAATTCACAGAGCCAAGATCAAGTTTCTAGTACAACAACTCAAAAATGAGCTTAAAAACCAAACCAAACCAAACCAAACCAAACCAAACCAAACCAAACCAAACCAAACCACCACAGCTACAACTCAGGCATAGCAGCAGGTGTTCTGTAGAATTATATCTGGAAAAAAAAAAAAAGTGATTCTGTGACCTGGGCATTAGAATTGGGGTGTAGAATATGCCTGTGAGCTTTTGCTTCCCCAGTAAGCCAAGAAGCATCAGAGCTCCCCCATACCCTTCCGGCCAAGAAGCACATCGGACAAGTGCTGGTGTCTGCACAGAGCACCCTGTGATACCAGAGTCAGTTTCTAACCAAACACCACAGTGATTCACAATAACGCAATAAACTGGCAGGAAAAAAAAAAACCAACAAACCCCATAAAAATAAATAAAATCAACCATCTCCCCTGTCTGCACGGCAGCAAGAGAAGACCCAAGGACAAGCAGGGCTCGAACGACAGCACGACCTGGAGCACTCGCACCAATTTTAAGAGGATTAAGCGAAAGCTCTCTTCTCCAGAGACTCCAATGGAAACTTCCCCAGGTTGGAAGGATAAAGTATGAAAGCAATGTCATTTCTTCCTTGGCATTTATAAGTAATAAAAGCAGCACCAGTCAGTTTCCAAAATCAATTGTCAGGTTTTGCAAGGATATTTCTGGGCTATATAAGCCCAACTCCTCCCCTTTATAATTTCCTCACAAGCAGGGCTCTGCTCCTCCAGCCTGGGGTTTTCACAACAAGTCTCAGGTGCTGGGGGTAGTGTGAAAAAAAAAAAAACCAACCCCAAAACATCAAAAAAACCAAACAACTGCATCAAATATTTTAAAGCTTTACAGCAAAAGCAGTCCATTGAAAGAAAACTTTAAATTTGAGTCCGTACAAACTCCTCACATGGTGCACGACCAGAAACTATTCCCATCACCTGAGCTAACAGCAACAGATCCACCTGTAATTTTATTTTTCCCAGCGCATTTTTAATGCAGTCAATCCATCGCTGCCAAATCTGATCACCTCGATTACTGAAAATATGTGTTCTCTCAAGTTCAGCACGGTTTCATTAATCCTCCCACATCTCACAGAGCTAATGAAAGCAGCAGGACAGACCTAATCTCTTAACACAGATGTCTGATGGCTTTAACTGGCTAATTACAGTTGCAGTGAGCAGTAGTTGAGAAGCTCTACAGTTGGCAGGTACATTTATTCAGCTGTTACTACTAGATTTTAAATCTGTTTCATTCCATAGATGACTGGGATGTTTGAAAGAATTAAGCATCCTATAATAGGAGGAATGCTGAAATTCCTGCTGTAACGAGGATGGCCCCATCTGCAATTACAAGTAGTCAGGGATAAAGAAAACAAAAAACTTCTTACAGGTACCAAGATGAAATTCTGTCATTTCTATCCCTGGTTCCTGACTGTACTTTTGGTGTTTACCAGAACACGGCCTTGTTCTGTTTAAAATACAGAAGATGTTTCCTCTTCCTCTACTACGAGGAAACAAAAGCCAAGGGTGAGGGAGCTGAACTGCAGAAAGGAATTTGGATGTGAGACAGAGCAAGCGATTTGCTCAACAGCACCCAAGGAGTCCTTGGCAGGATTAGTTATGGAAAGTCAGCGAGAGGAAAACATCTGCCTTTGGTTTGGGGCAGGTGGCAGGGGTGGGAGTTTGCCCCTGCAGGCAGCTCTCCCGCATCCCAGCCCAGGTCTTCACCCACGGGACAATTCCTCCTTTTACCACGTTCAGACAGAAATCCAACCGTGCCGCTTGTTTAACTTCGGATGTGCTTACTCCAGCTTTGCTGCTGGGCGAGATTTTTCCAAGGCACTGCGAATCTGCTTAGCTCTGCTCAGGCTGAAGAGCTCAGCCAGCCTGGCCTGCTTCCAGAAGGCTGCCCCAGGCCAGCACCCGACACCGGGCCTGTCATCTGTTATATTCCTCTGGCAGCCGTCGCCAGGCAGTGCTGTCACCCAGGGGTTTGTGCAGCCCCACTCTGGAAGCAGAGTGTGATTTGAAAGATTGCTGCATTGTCGTTTTGAACTTGAAAGTTTCTTCCGGAGTTTTCCGCAGCAAACAGCACAGGGGGTTTCCTTGGCGTTAGCAAGCACAGCCAGGGAGAATGTGGGCAGGAAGGGTTACTTGCACAAACCTTGGACGACATGGGTCTGGTAGGACCAGGTTCTCTCAGTTCCTCAGAGTCATCCAGAAGTGGGGATGAAATCTGATTTAGCCCAAGTGCCCCTTGTCAGGAGTAGCCTGGGAAGAAGCACTTCACCAGACCAGTCTCCTTTAGTGAACACCTAGCTCTGATCACCAGCCTTCCACGACAGGCACGAGTAACATGCCAAGATACTGAATTACTGGGGGTTTTCCCCTCTTTCAGATTTTGGACTCATGGTGCTGCTGTTCCCAAGGCTGACCACCCACCATCATCACCCCAGCACAGCTCTGATCACCAGCATGTTGGTGCTGCCACAGCACAAGTGTAAGAGTATTTCTGGATATAGAAGATAGGTACCTTCATTTATAATTTATTACATGCCAACAAAAGCCTGTTGTTGGAAAAAAAAACAGTTTCAAGCATCTGGATGCTTAAATGAGCACCAGAGAAAGTTCATTAAAATAGAAATGGAAGTTAATTAACTAACTGATGGACTCTTCTGTTCCATTCACTTTAAAGCCATCCACATCCTTCCCTTGGTCTACTGCCTGGCTTTATTCGCTTCCAGTGAGTATATCAAAGTGATGTATCCTGCTTACAAATTCAAGGCAAAGCACATTTATCTATTACAGAAGGAGAATGATTTACATTTAAATGGGTGTTCTTCATGTATCTAATAACTCAGTTGAGTAATCAAAGAAGTACAATCTAAGCAGGAGTGTCTGCGTTTGGCATTAATACGGCCCCCAAGATTCACTCCATGCCTTCCTCCCAATTTATTTCATGGGTGGCAAGGAGCAAAACGGGGACGTTGTCGTTCTCCAGCTACAATCAGGAAGGTTTGCTAGGAATGATCAGGCTGCTTGGTTAGGTTTCTGTTTCAGTTAAAAATTCAGACTCAACAGGAAAGCAAGAAATCACCCTGGTGCACGGACTTGCATCCCTTTAGAAAAAGTAAATAAACCAATGATGCTTCAAGGGTGCCGAGGGAAGCTTGGCAATGAAACCGTTGCCACTAAGAGCAGCAAGGTATTTGGGGTTCACAGTGAAAAATTGCAAGGTTGCACTAGCCTGAACCAAGCAAAGCGATTCACAAAGTGAAACGCACTTGGAATAAGAAACAAAATTGAAAACTGTGACAATCAACTTTTGAATTCTTTTTCATTGGGCTACAGATTTACCTGAAGTTCTGCAGAGAAATATGCACATGCGTTAAAAAGTCTATGTTGATCCAAACCCACTGGTAACCTTCCTAACGAGTGGGTTTGAAAGTGTAGAATTTGCTGTTAAATTTGGGGTTATAAGTGATTTTGATGGCAACTCGACCCCCAAAGCCTATCAAAATCCAAGTCAAAGATAAGCAATAAGGAAGAAAAGGCTTCTGTTTCGATCAGACAAGAACAAAGCAGGTTTACTTGTAATGTGGGGTTGCAGATGACATCCTCCACCAAAGCAACTGCCTCATCTCCCAGTGATGAGTGAGGCACAGCAATATCATTTTGCAGGTGCAGGACATTTTCTACCTCTAATAGGGGTTATCTTGCAAAATGCGTTAAAAAGAAAAATAAAAATAATAAATACAGCATGTCTCAGGGTGCACCACAGCTCTTGTTACTGGGGGGGAGATCTCAGGGGACAAGGAGGCCTGAAGTCCTATCTCAGGGAGAGAAAACAGAAACATCTCCCTATGTTCCTTCTCCCAAAAGCTTAAACTCAGGTTTGTGCTGCCCCTGCCCTCTAAAAAACCCCCATTCTGTCCTCCTGTGCTCCCCGGGATTTTGTCACCCAATGGAGGAGACAAAGAAAATTCCGCTTCCCCTCGCTGATTGATTATCAGCCTACTTGTTGGTGCAGCAAGAAGTTAGAGCAGCTGAAGAGGTCTAAGCCAGCATGCAGATGAGAACTCGAGTTCGGAACTCGGCGGGTGCCCGCTGCTGTCTGACTGCAGGGACTGTGCAGTTCCCCACCACGCGGGAAGCATATGGTCTAAATAATGCTAATAAAGATACATTAATGGTTCTGTTGCCTTCCTTGTAAATAAGATTTCCCTGTGGGCTGCTAATTTATCAGCCCGTTCCTCTGCAGCTTGTGACCACAGATCAGAAAGCTGTGTATAAAAACGTTTAAAATGTATAATGTAGAACATGTTTACGTGCACCATCCTTCCCTCTTTGTCTTTCAGCTAACGCTGGGCGCGTGTACCCGTGGCAAGCATTCTGCTCCAAGAATCCTGAGGTTTAGGAGAAAGCTGACTGCTGTATGGTGCAGATCTAAGCAATTAATTAATTCGCTGCTCAGCTCTCAGAAAGTTTAGGTTTAGAAACAACTCTTGGATAATCTTCTTTATAGACTTTTAAAGTGACTAGTTTGAATTTAGGCATTTTCACATGTCCCCACTGCTGGTCGAAAGCACACGAGCAAAGTACAGAACAATCCTGTATCATTTGCCCGCCTCTGTGCCAAAGGATGCTCCTCATCCCCTCTGCACTAGGCAGGAATCCTTCTCCTGTTTTTATTGCATTAATGTAACCCACAGATGCTGGGAGGAATCCAAACCTCTTCCTCCCACCGCAGAAAAGCAAAGAGAAGAGCGTGAGGGTGCCAGTGCTGGAGGAAATGCCTCCAAAGAGGACCAACAAATGAAAACACGACGTGCTAAACAAAAACAGCTCCATTATCAGCTTCCCTTTCCACCTGCAATTACAGTCCCTTTCAGCTGAATATTTTTTTCCTGGAAACCGAAACAGTTTCATTACGGCTTAAACATCTGACAAGAGGGCTGACTACAGGCTGGTGAAAAGCAATTATTTTGGACACTGATTACTTCCCATGCAGGCAGAGAGTATTGTAACTGCAGCTAGCTGGGAAAGACCACAGCTTTATGTGATGGACTTACAGTATCTGGAGGAGTTAATTAATGTTGTGGCGTGAGTAGGGAGAGAGAAACTGCAAATACCCAGCTTAACATTCAAATTAATTGACATGAAATAACTTCATATGTTTAATTTAAATGCAATTAATTTATTAGGAAAAAAAAAAAAACAAAAACAACAGTCCAGGGACAGATAGCTGGTGCATCTGGCACAACAGCTAGAGCAATATCAAGTTCCCATAGCAACATATTTGTTAGAAACAAGGCAAACATATTTAGGGTGATGCAGTTTTCATTGTTAATCCACCGGAGTGATGGCGACTGCACCAACAGGACTTAAAATACTGAGATAAAAGTGGAGAAATTAAGAACAGACACGAAGACTTATTTTCTTCCTCCGAGCTGGGAGGGCATTGCAGTGAAATTGGAACTCAATCTGGAAATGCAGGTGCCAATGTGGGAAATTGCAAAACCAACTTGGCACTGCATTGCATCAGGACTTGTGCCTCTACTGCAGCCCAGATGGGGGCCCTGGGCAGCTCAGCTGCAGCAGGTTTAGCATCCCACCCCCACGGACAGAGGCAATTGCTGCTCCAAAGCCAACTGATGTCTTGAGTGGAGGTTCAAAGACCGTCCTTAAAATAACTGCCTTAATAAGAAAGAGGGGGAAAAAAGGCACCAAAAAATCCTGTCCGTCACAGCTATAACTGGTTTTGGATTTCAATGATCCGTGGCTAATGCTGTTGCAAAAAGATGGAGAATCCTGGTACATGTGAGCTCACATAATACAATTATTACTTTTCAAAGAAGGCTGGGTGTAGATTTTATTTCCTAAAGACTTTGAAAGGAAAGATGTTTGTTGTGTGTCACCTTATAGATTGCCACAGGATGGCTTACAAAGTTTGTGCAAGTGAAACAGGACCAAGGGGGGATGTTAACATAGATCCAGGAGTCTCGTGATATACCTTAGCCACTGCCTACCTAGTGCAGCTTCTTTTGCTTCCTGACATGAGCTTTCAAACCAGTCCAAGTCAGAACTTGGACAAAGAGGAAACCTAAAATACAGCAATATTCAAGAATAGAGTAGACTTGCCATTCCTGGTAACTTAGAGGTTTAGGTGTTTGGGTTTTTTGAAGCAATTATATGCACTTTGGTCTTCTGAAACATTGCTGAGCAATGAAGGTTAGAAAAGAAACAAGCAACTTCTAATGATGGTCAAGAAAGGAAAAGAAATTTTGACAAAAGAGTGATGGGAAACACCTCTGAGTCTTTAAATATGCTGGATGCATTTGACAAGTTGCTTTTTATAGGTCTCCCCTCAGTTTATCTCCATAGAAGAGTAGTAGGCTGAGGCCAATGGGCAGGATTTGACCTCTGGATCCAAAGAGTTTACCTAAACTTAATGCTTAGATGCAATTCACCCAGTTACCTTTCCCCGAGAAGTTACAATGCAACCTTTGGATATTTTATTTCCAAGCTCTCAGCAGGGCACAAATCTGCATCCCCTCCAGACAGATGCTTTTCTGCTGAGAGGATACGCTGAGCTGCTGGCAGCAAATTTCTGTTTACTGGGAAGTGAACATAAACAGCCAAAGCTCTTATTCTCAACAAGCAGCAAATTGGGATGCCAGTGGGCAACTAAGCTCAGTCTCCTCCTTAGATTTTCCCTTTGCATTAGTAGAAATGGTGAAACACGAGCACGGACGTGGCCAAACTGCTTTCCCAAGGGACTTCCAGTTTGCCGTGTTTTGGCCGCGACCGAAACTCTCTCGCCTTCCTGGGGTGCTGTTGATGCATTAATTTTATACAAGTAGTAACAGGAGCCTTTTGCCTGTCTAAAAAAAAGCCTTAAGTACTGGGAAATTCAGTTTAGTTTGCTGATCTGAGCCAGACAAAGTGTAGGTTTTTCTCTCTGCTTCTCTCAAGTCCTGCAGGTCCCTCAGCCACTGGGCTGCCAGCCAGAGCGAGTGAGCTATTTGCAGCCATTCCTCCCCTTTGTATAAATAATTTAATATTTACTGCAGCCATCATTTGAACCTAGGTTATTCTCCAATTAAGATGGGGAAAGAAGTTTCTTCTTCTTCCCTGAAAGCCCAGCCTCTCATCAGGTCCAGCTTCTGCTGCCGAGGGTAGCAAATGGGCAGTGTGCTGCCCCACTCTCCTCAACATCACTTATTTCCACCATCATCAGTGAAACAAGATATATTTGTCTGGCTCTGTGTTCATACTCAAGGTGCATTATTTTATTCCTCTTCCTTCTTAATTCAGTGAGGTCCAACCATCCATCTTCCTGCCTCTTATTCCTCAAACTCAGCTGTGCTTTAACCGGACACACGGGCTTCCAAACTACGAGGAAGGAACTCAGCCACTGCCTCTCCCTGGCAGGCAGTTCGTTTGTCATCGTAATTATTCATGCCTCATCATCATCATCATCTCATTCTGCCCCTGCCTCTCACGTGCAAGGAAGAAGGGAGATGGACAATCATTAACCATGATCTATTTTTCTTTTTTTCTCCTGCAGTGCTGCGTCATAGAATCAGAGAATTGTCAGGGTTGGAAGGGACCTTAAAGCTCATCCAGTTCCAACCTCCCTGCCATGGGCAGGGACACCTCCCACTAGAGCAGGTTGCTCACAGCCCCAGCCAGCCTGGGCTTCAACACTTCCA